>JAANBC010000103.1:0-84256 GCA_014621405.1 Stylonectria norvegica
ATTCGGCGCGGAGGGCGGGCTGGGCGGATGGAGGTTGGGGGAGACGAGGGGGGTTGGTGGATGTGAGGGATTCGTCCGTTGAGTCGGCGACGCGCGTAGACTGGAAGAAGCAGTATCGGTTACGGCATAACTGGGCGCGGGGGAAGTGTGCTGTTGAAGAAGTCAGCGTGTCGGACGCTTCTGGGGGTATGGCTGGGAAGAAGACGCTGATCAAGGTGGTGGAAGGCATCGCGGTCACGGCCGATCCAGAGTTGGGACTCCGCGCATGGCATTTACGGACACGGCGACCGATCGCGCAAGTCGACCTAACACCTGGATTGCAGGGCGACGACCGGCCGACTTGTCTGGCAGTGGATGAGCAGGGACTGGCGGGCGATCTGATGGACGTTATCGTAGGGTTCGGAGATGGAGGGTTTGGAGTTTGGAGACTGGATCCTAGGAAGGGCAAGTTGACGCTGAGATATCGACACGAAAAAAGCTGCAGTGGAGAGCTTGTTGCGGTCGCATATGGAAACCCGTATGCTTTGACGGCAACGAAAACGGGATTGATATCGCTTTACACCTTTGATCGGCCCAGCGCGCAGAGCGACGAAGCGGACAGTACAGAGGGGAAGGCACTCCTAGATCAACACCACGATGCGCTGTCCCCGTCTGACAAGCCACACGAATCAGATCTATACTTGCCACCACCATTCCTCGTCACGTCGCTCAAATCGCATTCGACTCGACCTCCTCTCGCGCTCTCGATTCGCAAGATGGCCTCATCCGTGAGCGCATCCATCGCCTACACCTTTGACGGTCGCGACGGCTGGAGTATCGGCATCCAAGACATCCACATCAAGCCGTCGCCATCAGGCGCCGACGTGCTCTCCTCCCGTCTGGCCTACACTTTACCCATCAACGCGGGCAGCACCTCAACCCCGCCATCATCGCCACCTCGGGTCGTCTCCCCATCACCATCATCGCCAGCCTCACCGGCTGACTCACCGACGACGGGTCCCACTTCGCTTTGCTACAGCCACCCATACCTTCTCGCCACGCTTCCCGACAATACGCTGATCCTCCACCTTTGCACGTCTACATCGACGTCCCTGTCCTTGTCGCCAGGGATCCGTCTCTGGGGCCACACCTCGGGCATCTCGGACGCGGAGATCACTCCCCGCGGCAAGGCTGTCAGTGTTAGCACGCGCGGGGAAGAGATCCGGGTGTGGGAACTCGAGGGCCGGGTTGGAGGTAGCAGTATTGAAGTCCGGCCAAGGCAACAGGCAGATGACGCGAACGACGCGAGTCACCAAGACAAGAGCCTGGACAAGAGCCTGGTATTGGATCGACCCGAGTGGGAGGATCGGAGAAACTGGGTCGGATTCGACGACGAGATGGTCATCGTGCTTAAGGAGACGCGGGATGGTCGGGAGAGTCTAATGGTCTATGACTTTACATAACGCCCGCCATTGACTACTCAGATCTCTGAATCGCCTTGAACAATACTCTGCCTGGATTCGACTCTTTCGACCCGAGTAGCATAGGTTATTAATTCGTCGAAGCTGAGGCAGCCATGCTAACCATGACTCGGAGTCCTAGACGAGGGTATAAACCACAGCCACGGTTGAGCATAGTGCCCATCAGGCTGCTACACGCGACTGTAGGCTGGCACTTTGTCGCCCGAGGAGCTGGTTGAAACAAGGTCCTACCTCTTTGAAAAAGTAAGGAAAGGTCTTGCAAAGAAAGGTGTAAAGATTCGCTCGTCTGAGTGGCGGTTTCAGCGTGTAAACCGCCTCCTCCATAACCAAGACGCTTTCCTGCTCACCAATTTATGGTTCAGGCCCGTGAATCAACGCCTGCTTTGTCAAGAAAGCCACATGGGCAACGGAGTCACTTGCTATCAGAGCCTTGCGCTTAGATAAGTACGTCGACTAAAGAATCGAATGCCGGCCCTAGAACTCGGCCATGGTTGAAGCTATAATGTTTATTCTGATGTACACTGCAAGCACCATGGCCAAACCTCTCCAGTGCCTCGTGTGGGGGATGTTCGCCTTGGTTAGTTGCTAGTCTCAAGTCAACTCGGAGAAGAGAAGATTATCTGTAAGAGTGGATACTCTTCAAGTATTTGCGCGAAACCGACAGGCGAACTTGCATGATATGAAGTTATAAGCCACGTTTCTGCTTATCGCTGGTGGGGGTTCTCGATCAGTTGATGCAACTTCAACAGTTGACGTCCGTGATTGTTCGCGCATGAGTGGCTAGTATGCTCGAATGTGACCAAACAGACAGGTTTCGAAATCATGGGGGACGAGTTATAACAAGTCAATGTTAGGATTTCTTGTATCTGTGGAAAGAACCATTGTAAACGTTCACAAGACGAAGACAACATCGTCACCCTTCGGGCCAAGTCACCATGGCACCTTTGGCAACAATCTCGTTCCTGCATGTCAGGTTCTCCGTCGTACAACAGGGCCAGACAGCGGGTCACCAATGACGGATACAACTCGGGATGCGACAGGCCGATTCCATTAAGGGCTGTGCTATAATAATGCAGAAGCAAGTTGTCGACGCCCGAGCCTAGACAGCGTAGCTCATGTAACACGGGCAATGCATGCTGTGTCAATATGTTCCTGCGGGTGGAGCACCGCCACCTACCTCGTACCTGTTCAGCCTTCAGGCGAGCCATTGCCGAAGTATACCAGGTCAGTGCCGGCAGTTCCAGATGTCTCAGAATAGCAACATGGGCAGAAGAGCTTCTCAGGGTCGCACCAATCCATTGGCCGTAGCATACTACCAGAGGCATGCCGATGTAATTCAACATGGACAAATGCGCAAACGTGGGGAAGTAGGTTTCCCCACGTTCAAGGCCCAGGTTTCTGTAACATGAGCCAAGACTTGCCCGACTCAGCAAGCTGGCACACGGCTGTGCATGAAACGATTCACCGAGACGTGGGCGTGTCGATCGACAGGCGCAGAGCAGGCAACCAGGGAGAGGCGGCAGCAGGGTGGTCTGCATGGTGGCCTGCTTGGGCCCTGAGATTGCGACTCATGCAGATGGATCCACGGCATGGACTCAGGGCTCCGGTTGTCGCTTGTCGACTCGTCGTACTGACAGCGCATCAACCCGAGCAGGGGAAAAAAGAAGACCAGGGGGAAGGACGGGGGTTCACAGCATCCCTTTCTATCCACGTCCACGGATGGCCTTGTTGGATCAGTCGGACCCTGCGACGGATCCAAGCAGAGGGCGACACGCATCGACAGTGTGGTGAAAGCGTCGAAGCTTACAGCGAAGCCTACAGCTAATTAAGCCTACAGCTAAGCAAGCGGTTGTTGAATTGCCCTGCCAGGTTGTGGCTGTCGAGGCCACCAATATGCGCATTGGGGCATTGGGCACTGTTGTTCATCCGCCGGGGCTGAATTGGCCGAATTGGCTTGCGGCTGGCTCGCCTCACCGTCCTTTGGGCTTTGTGGTTCTACTGTCATCCATTGGCATTCGATGCATGATGCTGCCTGCGTCCGTCTCGCGTCTTGACCCCGGCCGGCGCTATAATTACGGCTTCTAGCACCTGGGGCCTGGTCTCGGGAGTGGGGCCGTCGGTTGATGGAGTGGCTCTCCGGGCGGAGAGACCAAGAGACCAAGAGACAGACAGTGGAGTCGGTTGTTATGCGTGCGTGCGTGGGAGGGCCGTGGGAGGGGGGTGAGACTACCGCTGCCGTCAGCGTCATCAGTAGCAACAGAAGCAACAATAGGAGCATCATGATTATGTGCCTTGGGCTGCGTACAGCGAGCAATCTTCCATTGAGAGTAATGACAATGAGTAGCAGGATGGTATATAATCAGCGAGTAGCCAGACTGGCGAGGCATTGCGTTGTTTGCGCCATCCAATGCTCGGATCCATGGGTATCAATGGATTCTTTGTTGTAGGCTTCCTAGGCGCAATACTCCAAGACTCTCAGGCTTCCCGACAAAGGGAATGGCGGCAGGGCCGCTGGGTCCAGTAACTAAGCCTGAAGGAGATAGCCCCTCGAAAGACGTGAATTGAGCTAAAATGGGCGGCTGGGCTCGAATCGCGCGGGCGGTTCGTGTGGGCTGCTGGGCGGTTGAATTGGCGAAGGCGTTGATTACAGATCCATGGATGGCTTCATGATGGACCGTTTATGGTTCGTGGTTGGATCTATGGAGGCTAGAATAAGGTAAGCGGCTGTGGGCAAGGGGGGCTTTTTCTTTGGGGCCTAATTAGGGCCCTGGCGTGGGGAGGAAGGGACCATGGGCGGTGGTCCGTGAGGGAGCCATCATCAGCCATCATGCCTTCCTTCCCGTGAATGCACTCAACACTGATTTGAAGGGCAAGTGCCAAGAACCTAGGAATGAGGGGTGATAAGCAATGGCGATAAGCGATAACGGGATAAGCTTACTGACACGAGCGAGGGAGTGCTTCACAGACAATGAAGGGGGGGTAACTTTCTAAGTGCTTAGGGCAGGGTAAGGCGCTCACTCATGTTAACAAGAACAAGAACAAGGCACTGAAAGTCTTGAAATGACACACAAAATGACGGGCAACCAAAGCCTCTGGCTGGGAGACCAATACAGAGGATGAGGCGCAGTGTCGTGGACAGCATCTCACCAGATACTCTCGGACCCATGGGTTGAGTGTTGAACAAGACGTTCCAGTCCATCCCACGCCCCGGAGCATATCACCCCGTACTGGGCACGAAACGACAGCCAGGTACGGCCTCGTACATGCGCCCAGAGGCTTACAAGTTACTACTTGTAGTAGTCTAGTACGTTTACCTCGGGCAAGGTACTATTAGTAGATACTTTGCAGTTAGCCCCCATCTACCGGAGTCTAGTCGTCCATTTCGACCGTGGGCGTAAATGCATGGATAAGGCAGTGAGGGGAAGTGTTGTTAGACCGTCAGTTCAAAAACCCTTGCCTCAACAATCATTCAGTACCATTGAAGCCTGGTAGTCGGAGAGACACACATGCAAGAACCTGTTATCAAGATCGATAGCACTGCAAGTCATAGATAATCATTGTCTCAGACCGATGCAGTCAAGTGATCATGTCCACTGTCACCCGTCCCCGTCATGCTTGACTTCCACTGGCACATGAATCTTGATGCCGCCATCCGTTAGCCAGCCGCCGGCTAAGTTATAAGCTGTGGAGGGTGCGCGAGCGGGCCGTTAAATCAGATGGACTACCAAAAGGGCTGCAATCAACCCGATCAACTCCGACCAACTCCGATTCCTCACAGAGCACATGTGAACTCTTGCCTGCCCGTTCGGTGCGTTACCTTTGGCTGGGAATCTGGGAAGTCTAGGAGTCTAGGACTCTGAGGGCTGTCAGGTGCTCTGTCACTCGCCCACACACGAGTTTGAGGAGGGTGGGGTGTGTGAACCTGAAAGAGGCAAAGGAGGGATCATAGATACGGTGATACCTAGGACGAGATAGAGGACGAAGACGGGACGGGCCATGGCAATGTGATGGGGCAGGACCATAGGATGAGCCATAGGAGGGGAGCAGAGGATGGTGTGAATCTGAAACTCTGCTGGGGCTGGGCGTAGGCTCACGAGAATGGGGAAACGCCAGTCGGTGGCTTTGTTTCGTGGGCTTGTCTACTGCTGCACTGCGTCGATGTGGTGTCCGAGTTTCCCATCACTTGGATCGCTCGACGGATTGGCGCTGGCTCGGCTCGGACGGAGGCTGTTGTGGACTCGTGGGTGAATTGACCTGCGAAGCATTCCGCCTTTCAACGGGCTGCCTCCCACTCTCTGCCATTTTACCACCTTGCTGACTGCTCTCTCCTCTGTATTCACTGTTGGCTGTTGGCTCGATGTCCCTCCGGATCGCCCGGGTAACCCAACGAGTTCGTGGGATCCGACGACGTAAGCTGGCGGGCGCGGGGGCAGATAACTCCGTCGGTGTTCGTGCGTACAAGCCCGAATTGCGATGCGTTGCGACGCGATGCGATGCGATTTCGCTAGGGCGACGGGCTACCGTTGCGCATAAGTCGCTGTGGAATTAGTCCGACGCGTATATGAAGGCCCCGATGCCGCAACTGCTTGGAATCAACTGGACTCAACCAGAGATCTGGATTGCTGGAGCAGAGTAAGGGAGCACTGCATTAAGGCCGCGCCCCAATGCCCAATGCCCCTAAAGGAGGCTCATCGTGCGTCGCATCGTCTCATCGGTTGATGACGTTGGCAATTGGCAAATGGCAGAATACCATCCCACGTCCAATGTCCAAGTGAGTCAGTGCAAGTGGCACGGCCAGGACGGGGCAGTGACGTTTCTGGTCCTTATCGATAGCCCACACGCCCCCTCGGCATGGCTGCACTAGACTCATTGAGGACTAGCGGAAAGACCCCTTCCGGCCATTGCGCTTCCAGTGCGCTTGGGGCGGTACACAGCCTGTTTCTCCAAGGGTCTTGGGCATCCTGTGACTCATATTGTAAGGAGGTGTGTGAGCGTGCAGTGTCCATAACAGTGACTCTAGTGAAGCCTGTGAAGCCTGTGAGAGAGAGAGAGACTTTGTACGAATGGGCTGTGAGCCTCCACGGTCTGTGTGCTGCCTGTATGTTGCCCTGTGTGCTGCCCTGTGTGCTACCTGTGTTAGTGCAAGTGTTCATGTACTTATCAGGTTCCTTTGCTATCGGGGCACTTTGGGGGACAGTATGTCTCTGGCAAAACGAGTCACGCGGACTTTCACGCGGGAATTGGGGGTGGATGGGAGATGAGACGGCTGGTTCAATGGGTTGCGACGCGTGTGGGAGGCCTAGCTACACATCGTCTTGCCGTTGCTGTTTTGCCCAACGCGGTGAGAACTCTTCAATTGATGTGGATGTAGCAATTCCAATTGCCATTCATATGGCGCCAGCAGCATTGAAAGTGGAGGGCGAAGCTTGGACGCATGCCGCTGGAGATCAGCAAAGGGTCTTGTTCACTAAGGTATTCGTGGATCCATGTACAGTAGATGGATGATCCATCATGGAGGGGAGCGGGACAGATTGACACCCATGGACGCCAAGCGGTGACCGGCACAATTAAAGAACCAGGAAAAAGAAAAGAATCTCGGCATTGCTTCAACCTAACTAGCAGCCTAAGACGCATAGGAAAAGCCACAGAAACACCGTCATACCTGCACACGTCAAGGACTCAAGGTACATGACAGGTTGCAGTAAGATCCAATGTCCCCATAGCCTGGCTGGGCCCGGGGCATTGACATTGACAGTAACGGGAGCGACAGAAGTGACAAGTGATTACGGGAGGGAGAGAAAGACAGATTGATAGAGTGCGAACAGTTTACAGTTCAATGATTGATGTTCAATGGTCAAACGGCCGACGAATAATAGTCCCCAGGCTCACGGGTTGTTGACGCCCAGTTTTCCCCATCTATTGGGCATTGGGCAGCAGCGAGAATGTGAGAATGAGGACCTAAGACACAATTGTCACACGCGGAGACCACACGCCCCCCCTTTGAATGGAGAAGGATCCAGTGCTGATACGTCCTGTACATGGATGGATCTGGATGGATCCATGGTTGACGTTGTTACTGCTGTTGTCAAAGGAGGGGTCGGGGATTAATTGTGCCAGACTTTGCAAGTAAAAATGATAGATCATGTCAAGAATCATCGAGATACGGATGTGAATATGTCAATGACTTGATTGATCTGAACAACGAAGAGTATTGATATTGTAGAGAGCATGGTAGAACATAACAGGAACGTTTCATGGAGATAACGAAATGACAGACGATTAACATGTGTTAATGTAAGGACGCGCATATACCGCCGGGGAGGGAGGGGGATGATCTTGGGATGATCTAGTAAGGTCCAGCCAGATTGGCGGCGGGCCTCGTGGACGTTGCCGTCTCTGACCAGCAAGCCACGAGCGCCTCCGTCTCAGTTTACCGTTGGCTAGGTACAGTTATTGGTAGGTACGTAGTTCAGTGTGACGAACCAACCTTGATTTAATAACAATTGTATTCGTACACAAAGCTTTTACACCGTATCTATTCATTGCAACGATCGTGTTTTACACATGGTGCAGAGCCTGCTGTTTGGGGTCAACTGTCGCGTTTCTGTAATTACCTTACCTTGACCAACCTCGTTTACAGCAAGCAAGCAAAGCCAGTCGGTGATTCCATCGGCCACTAATGCGCATCAACTTGCCCTGGCTTGCCCTGGCATGGATGGATTCTAGACTATCTCGCAAGTACGCATTAATACGGCCGTGCGAGCCCCGCGCTCTGTCAATGTGTCTGCTCCTTTCCGACTTGTTCTTCTTTCTTCTTTTCTCCGCCCTTTGTCGTTGACTGACTAACCGACTAAGAAGTGCCATTCATCACCGCCGGCCGTTGCAAGTTGGCTCTCCACCCACACATGCGCAAGCACAAATAATACGTTGACATTACCCCTCTTGCCCTCATCCCCTCTTCTCGTATGGCCCAGGTAAGAAGTTGGAGACAAGCTCTTGCCCGAGGTAGAAGCAATTGTCGCGTTCAATGGTTCGCAATTGAGGTGGTGGTGGTGCTGCTGCTGTTGTACGGCGTTGCAGGCTCGCAGTCGCAGCCACACATTGGCGATTGAGTGTGTATTTTTGGCGTCAGCCTGTCACCCCAAATCACAATCCGTGGCTGACGGCTGGGCCCTGATGACCTGGGCTGGGTTCCGCCACGGCACCTGATTGGTTCCTCGCCAGTTCCAGAGTGGGCGTGGCCGTAGAACAACCTTCTCAAAGTAGAAGCGGGCTTCCAATGCTAGCCGCGTGGAGCATCAGCCAGGGATCCCCTGTAACATCCATGAACCCAGCTCAGGGCCCCCGTCAAGCCCTGAAGCCCTGAAGCCTTGGAGCTTGGGGGCCATGGGCCGTGAACTGCCTCTGCACGTCTGCAGCCAGTCGAGCCCTGGACATTTGGCGCAAGGGGAAAGACACTGGCAAAAAGCAAAGAGCAAAAGGGCACTCGCTGGGGATCTGCTGGGACTTTGCTGGGGCCTGTGCCCTGGGAGAAAGGGGAGGGGGCGTGGATGCAGCACTCACATCGCATTTGTCCTTGTCTTGGACTCTTGCCGCACTTTGCAACCCACGTTTCCAAACCTCCAACCCCACGCCCCCTCCATTATGGCCTCTTGCACCCTCTTGCTCTCCTCACAGGAAGGCAGGCGCAAGAGGGTGCAAGAGGTGCAAGAGCGAGCGCAAGCAGATTAAATGGAAGGCAAGAGCAAGCCCATCTCGGCCAATGCATTCATCAGTCATCCATCCGCCTCGTCTCTTCTTCTGCCTCTCTTCTCTCTCTTCTTACTCTCTCTCTCTCTCTTCTCCTCTTCTTCTCCATCAGCGTTGAAACTGAAAACTCTCCTCGTCGTGCTGAGTCGTCCTCCACCAATTCCGCAGACGACGCAGATCCAATCTTAACCGTCTGCATACACCGCAGCACCAGCAAGTACCAGCAGACAGCGCTTCGCAGACTTTCGGCCTCATTCAGCACCATCATCAATCGATATCTCGTTCCACCGCCCCCCACCACCCCCTCTTCTCTTACTACATCCATCACCTACTCGTGCCTATCTGTGCCTGTGCCTGCTCGTGAGGCATCCATCGAAACGTGCACAACGCACAGCGCACACAGCAGCCAGCAGTCAACAACCAGTACCCTGACGCAGTCCACACTGGCTCTTCAGGCACCCCAAGGCTCAGGCTCAGGCTCAGGCTCCCCTTTCCTGGCACTCTGATAATTTCCAATCTCCAGACCTGCGGCGTGTAACCACCCTCATCCCAGGCTCTCCCGCTGCTACCGTTGTTGCTCGTGTGCTCTCTCGTCGTTCGTGTGTATGCGCACGCGCGCGCAGAGACTTGGACATCATAGGAACAGGACAGGAACTGGAACCGCAACTAGACGCCAGAACCTCCACGCAACGTGAATCAACAACACTCTCAGATTTTTACTCTGGGCCACCGCCACGACAACCTTAAAAACACCCACGCAAACGGACCTTCTCAAACCGATTCCCCACGACCGTTAATCATCGTCGAATAGTCATACGGTCCCCGTCCCACAGCCTCGCACCCCCCGGTCGCCACGCCTCACGTCTCGCCTCTGGCCTCACGCCTCACCTCACGCCTCTCCCCCTCTCCCAGTTCAGGACGCCCTCACTTTAAATTTGTCGCCTGTTTGGCCACCGCGGATACCAGCAAACGCCTCCGCCGGCCCATGGTGCCCATTGAATACCCATTATTCGTCCGTCGCAAATCAGATGCCCCGTTGCAACAATTGCACCTCACCCCGTCATACGGTCATTGCCCATTGAACGGGCCTACCCCCGCCTATTCAGCGCCCAGACAATCGCATCACACCATTCAACAACGACTCCCCCATCCTACTAAAGCGTCGACACGGCACCCTTTGCCTGTCGAGCACGAAGGAAAGGCTTTCCTCTTGTTTTACTTCATCTTCATCGAAATCTCTCAATTCGCCATCTACTCCTCTCCACATTTCCCCGACTCTCCCATCTTCGGAGGTCGCAACGCAATCCTACTCTAAACTCCGGCCGAGTTGACTCTATCTATACTCCCACCCCCACATCACACTTACAAACTCTCCATCTCCCCTTGCGGCTCTCCCCTCGCAGCCGTTGCTGCTGCCTACAAAGGACTCCCATACCTGAGCTGCCTAATACCTGGCATTACCTGTTTCGAGTCCTCTTCCATAGTTGGCTGCCTTGTTGCTCATCTGCAACCCAAACTCCGACGCTACTGTCATTGGCGACTATCCACGGCTTCGCCACCGGCACACGTCAGTCACCGCGACTGCATTTATGGCTGACAAACCCACCATTGTCGCCATGCAATCTTCTATCGATTTCGAAAAGAGCACATCGTCTACTCATACTCAATCGACATCTCATCAACCCTTCTCCTCGTTTGGCACTCATCATCAACATCAATCGTTGCCAAAACGCAATGGCGGCCAACAACAAACAATCGCCATTCACCATGGCTGCCGAAGCATCCACAACCTTTGCGCCCTCCAACAAATTCAATAACAATTTGATGTCACCCCCAGACGTGATCATGGACAACTTCAACGACAATCACTCCGATCATAATCGCCACGAGCTCGTCAATGGCCTCTCGTCGGCCAAGCATCCGCTGCCAATGTCGCCCCCGATTTCACCTTATAGCAAGGCCATTTCTACCACCGAAGCGCCCATCACCCCTCCCGCTCAGGTGATCAAAGACCCTGTTCTATATCCTGTCGAGGAGGGTGCTCCTTCTAGCCCGCCACAGCCGCCATTGTTCGCTCCTGCCGAAATCGAGATTCACCGGCGCATTGTCGACAACCATGTACGAGCTCGATCCACCAGTTACTTCTCCCACATCTCTCCTCCGAGGCGGGAAGAGTACGAGATGACATTGCACTTTCGATCGCAAGTCATGAAGTTATATGCCAAGGATCCCAAAGAATGGTTGCGAAGAGAACGTGCTCTGCTCGGAGCGGATCAGCGCGCGGGCGCTCAGCGACGCTATGTCTTGCCGGCGACGCCCAGAAACAAGCACATCGCCGCTAAGCCAGCTCGATCCCAACGAACCGATCGCGTCTCGAAACCGCAGGCTGCCCCGCGACCGATCCGCACACATCCTGGCGGCACCCCGGGTCCCACCAAACCCGCTGTCGCCCGCGTTAGTGTCCAGCCTGAACCCGCGCGTCGGGTTGTCGCCCCCAATCGTGAGGACAAGGATTTCAAGGCGCTCCCCAACTATTGCCCTCCCCTGGACTCGCTCCCCACCCACCGGTCCAACAGCCTCAAGATGGATTGGAAAGGCCAGGCGATTGATCTCGGAGACGATCCTCATGTCGCACTCTTGCACCCCGATGAGGTGACGCTTGCTAGCAACCTTCGCTTGGACTGCGCTACGTACCTGACCACGAAGAGACGCATCTTTGAGCGACGGTTGAATTGCCTTCGCACCGGCAAGGAGTTCCGCAAGACCGACGCACAACAGGCTTGCAACATTGATGTTAACAAGGCCTCGAAGCTTTGGACAGCCTTTGACAAAGTCGGCTGGCTGGACGCCGAGTGGGTGCGAAAGTACCTGTAAGCCAAATGCTTTGGATTACTTCGATAAGATGGGAGGCATCCGGAATGTCTCACACTTTTTCGCTTACGAAGCCATGGTCAAACATGGCGAATCTTGACGCAAGACATCTCTACTCACGATTGTTATGGATACTACGAGACATTACATTGCATCTAGCGGCTTTTTGCTTGATATTTCCTTTTGGTTTCATCCCCCTTCCTGGCGGCTATAGTCTTGATTATACGACAAGGTTGGCTATTGGCATTTCCCATTTCCTTTTCCTTCTGCTGCATCACTCTATGATGAGTAGTACTTGGCATCACGGCACAGTTCTTGAACGATACACCAGAGCATAAGGGACTTCTCATGATACCCGGAGTGCGATATACACCTGACCCCCTTTGCGCGATCACGTCACACCACTCCACCTTTTCCTTTTTCCCTTCTTGATCCCTTGAGCTTCTTGGGATGATTGCACGATTGCTTTTTAGAGGTATTGGCCTCTGGATACGGTTATTGGCGGTGCATGCATGTACGGAGTTTTCTTTTCACACTGGATGGCACCCCCTTCGTGGTATAAACGAGGTGGGGGAAGACGACTTGTTCGTAAGGTTGGATAATGAGACGTGTAGACGATTCTCTCCATCAAGGAGGATGTCCTCGTTGAATGGGATACCTTTTGAGTCGGATTTGGATGCGTGGGTAGGCGATGGAAGTCGACCAGGGCTGAGACTAAGGTTCAGTGGCACAACCCGCTGGCCCGGGGAAGATTGGAAACACCCACGCAGTAGGAGAGACACAAATCAAGATTATTCACGCTCCAAACCATGACCAGTATACGCGCGCCATGAATATGATTGATTCGAGGTTGGAAACAATAGTGACGATGGTGACGATGATGACGATGACAATGGGGAGTACAGTGTTGGGGTCAATTGACAAGTACCGAGAGGCTGGAAGCGAAAGAAGCCAAGTCAAGCGACGCTATGGATCCATGGATGGATGGATGGATGGAGAGAGCCACTCGTTCTAGAAGCCATTCCCCATGTCACGCACCGCTGATCTCGTCGCCATCCTCAGCCCTACAGAGCCATCTCCTCGCTAGAGTCCGGACACAGGCGGGAGCGTTGCAGCAAGCAAGCCCGCCGCAGCCAGGGGCGGGGAGGGGGGGGGGTTATCAATCCGCGATTCTGGACAGGTACTTCTGCATACACTTGGTGGTGAGAGGGTACCGCGTTTTGATCGCACTCCCTCCCGAAGAAAGTGGAGAAGCCATCTTGGAGGCGCCACGTGCGGGTGGTGGAGGGATAGTGCGGGAGGATGCGGATCGGGTAGATTTAGGGAGGGATTGGTGGAGTGGGGGAGGATTTGTTCTTTATATATGTGGAAGAGGAGGAATAATGATGGTGATGATAATTGTGATGGTGATAGTAATGTTGTGATGAGTGATGGTGATAACAGTAGTGGCATTTATTGTTGATTCTTTTTATGATGATGGGTTGGTGATGATATTCAGTCCCTTATATTTTGAAGGCTGCATCCATTAATATCGAGTCCAACTTCTCTTCCAGCCCAAATTTATTAGTCTTCACGAGACTTCAAGCAAGATCATTCCAATTCGTATTCTTCTTCATTTTTGTTAAGTTTCAATATGATGTCCACGTGACTAACAGTTGCTTCTCAAGCTCAGCATCACAGTCCTGCAGTAATCGTGTATCCTCCATCAACCGCCAACGTCTGTCCTTGCAAATACTGGTTCGTAGCAAAGAACAGCACAGCACCAGCCATATCCTCGTCCTTACCCGGACGTCCGGCAGGCACCTTCTCGGCGTACTTCTCCTTGGGGATGAAGCTCTTCTGCTTCTCGTCACTACCCTCGGTCGTCATCTCGCTGGGGAACACGCCCGGCGCGATGCTGTTAACCCGAATCTTCAGCTGGTTCTCTGCCACTTCGTTGGCAAGCATGCGCGTGAGGTGGATGGTGGCCGCCTTGGACGCGTTGTAGGCGAAGTGATGCTGTGGCGTTTTGACGAGTCCGCTGATGGAGCTGATGTTGATGACAGTGGACGACCATCCCTGGTGAGTCTCGCTGCTCTTCTGCAGCAGTGGGAGGAAAGCCGTGGTGGTGAAGAAGACGCCGGTGACGTTGGTGTTGTACGTCGTGTTCCAGTCGTCAAAGGTGCTGTTCTCAGCGTCAAAGAGGTTTGTCTTCATTTCATCCGCGCTCTTGGCCTCCGTCTGCTGCGTGGCACCCGCGATACCAGCGTTGTTGACCAAGATGCACAGGCACTTTTCCTTCTTGGAGTATTCCTCATGCAGCTTGCGAACGCCATCCTTGTTGCTGATGTCGGCCTGGATAGCAATGATCTCGCCGGGGATGTTCTTGCCGTATTCCTCCACGACACGATCGAGCTTCTCCTTGGTGCGGCCGGTGATGTAGACCTTGGCGCCGTTGTTGGCGAGGGCTTGCGTGGCCATGAGCCCGATACCCGAGCCACCGCCTTGAATAACGTCAGTGTAACCTTACAATTGGGCGACAGACAGACTCACCAGTCACCAGAGCAACCTTGCCCGACAGATCGAACAGACTCTGCCGCGAGAAGCTCTTCTCGGCACCACCGCTGGCAGTTTGTGTGTTTTGCGACATGGTGGGTTTGGTGTTGCTAACGTAGGATCGAAATTGCCTCGAAGCTGGATTCAAATTCTTCGAAAATAGACGTGAAGTTACTGATGAAGTATGTGCACCGGAAACTGCTCTCACAAAAGAGGTCTTGAAAGCGTGCTTGTGCAAGATCTGATAGCTCCTCTGCGAAAGCATGGCGACCTTTATGTTCCCCGCAAGAAACTCCAGAAATATGTGAGGAGCAAACGGAAAAGCAGCCGAGGCCAATCACCTTTAACTCTCCTCCTGCCGAGTGCGATCCAGACCGCGAGAATGACGAGTTGATCCGAAGCCTATGAGGTCAGGGACTGAAGGGCGAGGCCAAGACGCCAAAGTCCATGACGAAATGGAGATTATGACGTTTAATTGGTGTAAGGATGATTGACAGGGAAACACAGCTACTAGAGCCCAGAGCCAAGTGCCGGGCAAGTTTTAACGAGACAAAACCTGAGGTTACTGACTACTACTAGAATAAGTAACCAAGGTAGGTACGTAATACTAGATTTGCAACATTTCCACTGCTAGAGGCGCGGATGTAGACGTATTGACCAAGATATGTCTTCATGTTTGGCCGTCAAAACACCACTGCTATTGGATCCCCGGCCCATCCCCGCCTCTCACTAACAACCGATCAACAAAGGGCTAGGGCTAGGCTAGGTAGCCTACCATTCGAATATCTCACAATAATCTTACAGACCACACTTCTAGTCCATCCTTCTAGGTATCCCGTATTATCGTACTTCGATATGCTGTACTGCCTTGGCCCATTTTTGCTCATCCGTTCTGTCATCAGTTAGCATCACATTCATTACTTCTTCTTCTCAAAAAGGTCAAACCTACTTGTCAAATCGCAACAGCTTCCCCAGCACCGGCACCAACTGCGCCCGCAACCGCCCGTCCTTTTGCTCCAGAAACTGCAGCATAATCGTCTTCAGATACATGGTATCCGTTGTTCCTCCAGCAGCAGGCGACCCGTTCGCACCACTTCGCGCCGAGTCGATGGAACTCCGGCTCGAGCTGGCCACAAGCCTCGTTTGCGCCGACTTGAGATCCTTGGACAGCTTCTCGTATCGTTGGCGTGACTCGTCCAGCAGCTTACGTAGATCGGTACGCTGCTTCTCAGCTTCGCGAACTTGGCTCTCGGAAGCATCCAGCGCGCTTCGAAGCTGTGATACCGTGCCACGCATCTCTGCCGTCTCAGCCTCGGCCTTCTCCTCGACCGACTCCAGCTCCTCGCGACGTCTTCGCCAGTCCTTTTCTCGCTGCTCCAGTTCATCGCGCTCGTGGCTTAGCGTCTTGACCTCGCGCTCCAAATCGCGCATCTTCTGCTTCAGCTCCTCCGTCTCGCGTGCCCGTCGCCGCGCCAGCGTGCTCGACTCGTCCTCGAGCCGGTCCCTCTCCTCCATGGCTGCTTCCATCCGCGCGCGCATATCGCGGACCTTGGAGTCGGCTCGCTCGTCCACGTCGGCCAACAACCGTCGCATCGTCTCGCCCTCTCGTGTGCGCTCCTGAAGCAAACGTTGAACCTCGGCAAGCTCCTCCTCCAGCGACTCCGCCTGTGACTTGGACTCCTTGAGCTGCACCGACACCTCCGTCGTCTGGTCTCGCATGCTACTGAGAAGACCTTGGGCGTTGGCATACTGCTGCGCCTTGAAGTCTGCCTCTTCCTGCACCGCCGTCTTCTCCCGCTTCAGCTTGTGCACCTGCTCCTCTAGCTCCTTGACTCGCGGCCGTAACCTGGTCAACTCCTCCTGAGTCTTTTGCAGCTCCCGCTCGGCCTTCTCTGCCTTGGCACTCAGTTCGACCTTTTCGGCCTCGGAACGACGGAGATCTCTCCCTGCAACTCTCTGCGCGTCTTCGAGGCGAACCTTGGCGCTGGTCTCCGTGTTCAACCGCTCCTGGAGGCTCTTGGCCTCAGTCTCGCGATCCGACGACATCTGCAGAGCCCGAGCCATATCTCGTTTCAGCTCCTTCTCCTTCCTCTCCATATCCTTGAGTTCTTTCGTCTTCATGGTCAACTCCTCCTTGGTCGTCTTAAGCGTTGCCGACTCTTGTCGTAGATTTTTGAGCTCAGGCTGCGCATTCTGCAGCACCTCTCGCAGCTCGCTAAGATCCTTGTATCGGTTCTGTGCCAGCTGCTGAGCCGCTCCAAGATCCGACTGTAGCGTGGTCGACTTCTCCTTTAGATCCTCGTATTCCTTTTGCAGACTACCCATCTCGCCTTGTAGCTTGGCGTTAGCCTTGGTGTTTGAAGCCGAAGTGTTGATCTTCTTCTCCAAGTCCACAATCTGTGCTTTCAAAGTCGTCCTCTCCGCCTCAAGGGCCTTGATCTTCTCCTTGGCCTCAACGTGGTCCTGCCCTATAGCAAGCAAGTTCTCCTGCATGGACTCGACTTCTTCTCGGAGATCCTCTTCCGTCTTCCGCTGCTTTGAAAGGCGCTCAATCTGGTTATCCTTCTCAACTACTTGCTGCTTGAGTGTGGCAATTTCGGCCTCTAAAGCGACATTCCCAGGTGTCTCTGGCGGCGATGGGGAGTCGGCTACTTCGCTCACAGCGTCATCAGCCACGGCCGCCGTAACTGGTGTAGCAGCAAGACCACCCTTGCCCTTCTTCTTCTTGTTCTTCTTCTTTGCGCCTCCTGGGGCAGCTGGCGTAGAGCTTGGCGGCGGTAGAGATGCAGGTGGCGGCGCAGAAGCTGTGCCGGTAGGCTGGGACTCTAGCCTTTTGGTCAAGCCATCAATCTTACCCTGGCTCGTCGACTTTTCCTTTTTTAGGGACTCGATCTGGGTGCTGAGATCGTCGATGAGCTTCTTTGAAAACGTCTTCGCATTGGTTGCCTTCGTAAGTTCGACGTCCAGCTCGCTCGCCCGCTTATCCGAGGCTGCCTGCGTGGCCTCTAGGTTCTTCACCTGGGTGACATGCTGGCTCTTCTCGTCCTCAAGCTCCTTGAGTTTGGTCTGAGACTTCTCGAGCCGCTCGTTCATCTTGGAAATCTCCTCGTTCAAAGTATCCAGCTTAGTCTGGAGATCCCCTTGCGTACTAGAAGTGTCCTTCGCCTCGTTGAGCTCTCGCGTGACATTCTCCAAATTCTCCACCAGGCCGGCGCTGTTCTCCTTGACGAACGATAGTTCCTGTTGTAGACTTTCCACCTCGGTTCTTAGCTGCTCGATTTCCTCGGTCTTGGCGGCGACTTCACTCTGTAGCTGAGGTATCTCATCGTCAAAGGAGAAGAACTCGCTTGATTCTTTACTCTCAGTGTCTGGGATAGTCTTTTGTGGTTTTTGCTTTGGCGAGAACATGCCCATGACGGATACGACTGGGGATTTGACCCTTTCTGAAGCATCCTCTGGCTTGTCGCTTTCGTTCTTTAGAGTCTCCGACTCTTCTTTCATAGGTTGATCCGCCTTTCCAGCCTTTAGTGTTTCTAGTTCCTCCTCTACCTTTGACAACTTCTCCTCGGCCTGGTCATTCTTCTTCTTCAACGTATCCTTTTCTGCAGATACACGCTTCAGCTCGTCCATGACCATGTCGCCACGTAAATTTAGCTGGTTGAGGTATTCGGTAAGGGCATCGGGATCGGCGATGGAAGTAAGGGGGGTGTTTTCGCGGAGTGCTTTTTCGAAGGGCTCGATTGCCGTGGCACGTCGATGGGCTACTCTGTAAGATCGTAGGAGCTCTAATGGAATGTCAGCTGGCCTGTCACCAGTGTGCGTTTCGTGGTCGCCATACCAGGGTAAGTAGCTTCGAGTTTCTCCAGCTTACGCAACTTCTGTCTGACCTCGGGCGGCAGTTCAGCAGTGGGTGCTGCATGCGTTGACTCGGACTTCTTCGTCTGAGTCGTAGGACCCGCAGCAGTACCATCTCCAGGAGCATCCTGCTTCTGCTCACTTGCGCCCTCTTCATCAACAGTCTGTCCATCTCCCTTCTCCTCGGAACCGTTGGCCTCGTTCGAATGGCCATCCTTCTCCGGCGCCGTTGGTTTCGGGGTACCGGCTCGACTCATCTCGTCGCTATCGTCAATGACAAAGGCAGCTTCAAAGACTGCAGGATCTGGGTTAGGCGGGGCATCGGTTACATCCGCGGATGGCTTCGCAGGGCGGCGGGACGTCGACGCGGTGCGAGATGGGGGCGTTGATTCAGATGTGGGCTTCAGCCGGGCCTGTTCCTCGGCGATTGTGCGGTCGATTGCGCCTCTGAGTCGCTGGAGCACGTCGCGTCAGCTACCGGGCTTGAGGATGATTCTCCATCATCTACCTAGCTAGGGAAGAAGAACAGAGGGGAGATAGCGGGGAGCATCACTTACTTGGAACATGGTGTCTCCTCCTCTACCCTCGCGACCAGCAGGAGCTTACGAGCCAGCAAGAAGAGAGTCGTACGGACTAGCACATAGGTAGAGTTGTTGGACGCAGTAGAAAGGAGTTCCAGGGCAGAAATCCAGTTTTCAAAGGGACAAAGGTTTACGAAGGCAGCCACCACTTCATGGCGCTCCTCGTCGCAAAGGAGACGGTAAAGAAGAGTTGATAAATGGTAAAAGGGGATGACTGGTGGTCGTCTCTAAGAAATGTTAAGCGCAAGTCATTATTAGTGCTGGAAAGAGACAGCGTAGCCTTCCTTCCCTTGTGAAAGGTAGGTACCCAGGGGTGTCAGATCTGTGGCTAGTGTACATGTGGCTAGTGCTCCTCTCACCTCCTTGTCCGTCCCCTCCCACAGAACGATAGCTCCAAGTGTGGCTTGATAACGGCCGCCTAAAGCGGTACGTAGCTCCCGCATGTCCCCATGACACTCTTCCATCATCGTCACCAACTTCACCAACTTTGACAGCTCCACCAACTTTTCCTACTGCGTTCCACCAAAGGCGCCAGTCTGGCCATAGCATAACATTACCCCTATCCCTTTCAACCACGACATCTCTCCTTCTCTAACCCCCAAGAGCTCACCCAACACTCATCACCATGGTGGCCTTTTGGCCCTGGAGGGTTCGTCCAGCGCAACACGCACATGTCACCCACAGCCAAGACAAATCCAGCTAACACACATCCCTAGGGCGACTCCTCCTCGACCGCCTCCTTCGAAAAAACGCTCTCTACGCTTTCTGTCAAGATCGCCGAAGACCAAGCCCGGCTCGACCGCCAGCGAACTAGTTTCCGACGTGCCAAGGTCCTCTCCACGCTCTACTTGTCCTTTGCGTATCTTGTCTATGGGATCGTGCTGCTTCTGGTCGTGGGATACAAGAACCTCGGAAGAGTAGAGTTTACAGGTCTATCTGGTGGACCAGTGCTGTAAGCCAACCTCCCAAGATGCGCAACGCTTGACCCCCTCCAAGATGTTCAACGTCCACTCATCTCAAAGCTAACCGATACTCACAATAGCATCTACCTCGTCCGTACCATTCTCTCAGCCTTTTACAACTTCCGCATCGAAACCATCTCTTCTCGCATCAAAGAACAGCAACGAGAACGCAGCAAGACGATCCAAAAACTTAAGGAAGCCACCAAATACGACTCGACCCTCGAACTAATCGAAAAGTATGGTGGTGCAGAAGGCAAGCCCACGGGCGACCAGCCGACAGACTCCAAAGACGCCAACGACCCTAACAAGGACAACACCAAGAGCGCAAAGCAACCCAACGGCCCGAAACGCACGCAGATGCCCCCGCCTCCAACGGCCAACATCCAGCGTCGCGCCGCTCCAAAGCCCGTCGCCAACCCCCTCGATCCCAGCGCCGAGTTCGCTCCCAATGCCGAATTTGCGCCAAACGCATTTACGCCCACTCCCTTGTCGTCGTCGTCCAACGCCGTTCCGGAGTCGCATTGGTACGACCGCATCTTCGACGTGCTGCTAGGCGAGGACGAGACTGCCGCCAAGAACCGCATCGTGCTCCTCTGCCAGTCCTGTCGGCTGGTAAATGGCCAGGCACCGCCGGGGACTAAGGCGCTGTCCGAGGTGGGTGCGTGGCGGTGTTTCTCGTGCGGGGCGATGAATGGGGAGTTGGATGAGGGGGAGAGGATCGTGAAGGAGGTGTTGAGGGATCAAAGGTTGGCAGAGGTGGAAGAGGCGGAGGAGGAGAGTGTAGAGGTAGAGACGGAGGAGAAGGTGGATGAGACGGCTGCTGGAGTGAGGAAGCGCAAGTCAAAGGGGAATAAGGGGAACAAGTGATGGCTGATTTGTAGCCTAGCCATAGAAACGTCATCTGTTGTATTTCCCTGTCTCCTCCAAGGGTAAAGAACAAAATAGGCCAAAAATCATTATGCGTCGTCTATCTATAGCTTGCTTCCCACTCCAATCATCCCGTTCGTGTCCCAGATGTTGCTTATCCCCTCTTCGCTGCCAGATTCTCTGCCCCTGCCATCGATATGTAGAGCCCACAAGTGCTATGACATGACTGTATCTGCCCATACAATTCAACAAAGGTGGCAGTACGTCTTTGCAAAATATCCGTTTCTTCTTTCCGCCATCAAGAGACGAAAGGGGTAGATCCCATGTCAAATATAAATCCCGAGCTGCAACGAGTAGAGCACGGTCATAAGAGAATGAAAAACAATGCTCCTTTGTCCATGATTCTTTGCTGATTTCCGCTGTGGGATTGTTGTCCCGTTTATCGCTTCCTCACTTCCGTTGCCCAGCCATCAATACCTTCTCCTCGGCCTCCAACCTCAAGTCCGTCGATCTTGAGGCCCTTCATGCCAGGTGTATCTTCCAGCCAGATATGTCCCGCCATGCCACCGGCATTGGCTCGCTTATCAGGCACCAGCTCTAGCATCGGAGTAAGGAAGTCGGCAATTCGCTTGCCCTCATCATCTTTGAAATGGTACTTTTCCCGCAGAACATCCGTCAGAGCCCAATGTCGAAGTCGATGTATGTTGCGTAGCTCGCCCTTGCGATTGAAAATTTCCTGGCTCCATTTTCCGCTTAGGCACAGCGATTTGGGAAAGGGGCCGAGGAGTTCGATGATCTGAGCAATATGATCATCGTCTTTACCGTACTTGGTGCCCGATTGAGGATCAAATAGGTAGTCGCCGGTGATGAGCTCAAAGACCTGGATATGTGTCAGTATACACACAGCCTACAGCATTGGCATGGACGTACCATAGCAGCCATGCTCCAAACATCAGTGCTGGCACCCCATTTGGCGCCCAAGATTACCTCGGGCGATCGGTATTGCCTGGTCTGGATATCGTTGGTAAAGTGGTGGTTTACCCAGCAGGCATTGCCGAGATCTGCTATTTTGACGCTGATAACGTCAAAGGCGTGCGAGTCCTCGGCCTTGCGCTTCTCGCCTGTCGTAGCTGACGGGTTGTTCTTATCAAGGGAGATGCCCGAAACCTCGCGGGAGAGAAGATCTCTAGAATTCGAAATGTATCAGTCGATCTGTATTCTGTACGGCAAGTAGTGGGGGTATGGAGTTTTGAGGAGCACTCACGCAGACTTTTCGCGCTGCTTCTGAGGATCGTCGGAGGGCCTCGGTGATGATTCGCTAGACTTGCTACCTGCTGAGCGGAATTTGTTAGTCGCCATGGTGCAGGGCCAATGTCAAATGGTACATACCATCGCTGAGCATGCCAGCAAGACTGGACGTAGGGCCAGGGGTGGGAAAGAGGTTGGAGTGGTTGAAGCTGGTGTTGAGGGGTGAGGGCAAAGGCTGGCTGCCCGTTATCAGAGTCCTTCTTCTCCGGCGACCATTGCGATTGTTCTCTTTGTTATCGACGGGCTCGGGCTTGACAACGCGCTTGACGATCTGCTCGACGTCGCCGATTTCGATGAGAACATTTTCGGGCTTGAGATCGGTGTGGATGATGCCGCATTCGCGATGGAGATAGTCGAGACCGAGGAGGACCTGCTTCGTAATTTGCTTGACGAGGGGCATGGGGATGCCCCGATGGTTCCACCGCTTAATCAGGCCGAGCAGGTTCTCGCCCAGGACCTCGAAGACCATGCAGACGTGGGTCCCATTGGGGCCCTTATGCTCGAACGAATCGAGCAAACTGACGACATGCTTCCGGCCCGGATGATCGGGCTTTGCCTGGACAATCTTATTGAGCAACTTGATCTCGTCGATGGCGGTCTCGGTGTAGTGGGCGGCGGAGCGGACGACCTTGAGCGCGACGTGCTTGCTGTTGGTGTTGTCTCTCGAAAGCCAAACTGTTGAGAAGTGACCCCAGCCGAGCTTGCGCACGACTGTGTATTTTCCATCCTTGAACTTCTCTCCAACCGAAACGGGGTGGTATCCGCCCTTGCAGTAGTCCTCAGAATCCTCTTCGTCGGCGGTATTATCGGCGGCGTCGTCGACGGACGAGGACGAGGGAGAATGTGTGGTCATGGCGGACAATTGATGCGATCTGCAGTGGGGCAAAGGGCCGCAGCGTTAGCAAAGCGATTCTCGAGGGACAATGAAGCATCAGTCAATGAGGCAATCCATGATGCGAGGCTGATGCGAAGCGAGGGGTTGAGATGGGGTGGGGAGGGATGAAAATGGCGGGGCGGCCAAAGGCGCAGGGGCCATAATAGCAGGTAAGTGGTAGGTACTCCAGTGGTAGAGCTACCACTGGTAGAGGCAAAGGCTGAGAGAGAGTGGGCGCGCGCGCCAAAGGAGGAGCTCGAGATAGCGCAAAGGGTAGAAGATCGGGTGGGTAGATAGGTAGGTCTAATGGTAGCTAAGGTGAGGGGAACCTTGTCTTGAGGAAGCTCATTGTGTCTTGCACATGGCGCAGCAACGCGCTGGCGACGGGCTCTCGGGAGACGGGAGACGGACGCTAGAGAACGAGAGCGAAGAAAGAGGATGTGATAGTGAGGGAGAAGCGGAGCGACGAAGAAGCTGCTGATGCCGTTGCTGCGGCGGCGGCTGCGCGTGACGCGGGAACGGGAGCGGCAACGGGGCAATGTCGACGAGGAGTAGGACGAACAGCGTGGGAATACGCGCGAGCGGAGGCGGAAAAGATCCGATATAGAAGATGAAGAATATGCAGACAGAGAAAAATGCAATAGTAGAGGAAAGGAGAGAAGAGGAGAGGACGGCAGAGGAGAGAAGCAGAGGGGAGGGGAGGAAGAGTAGGTGAGACGTTGTGGATGATGGCTGATGGTAGTAGCAGTGGTAGTGGTAGTGGTAAAAGTGAGTGGTAGGCTTGCAGATGGCCATGACAGAATGGAGCTGCAGAAACCAGAATAGTCAAGCCAAGGAACCAAGCATCTGGAAAAGAAGAGGGAAAAGCAGAGAAGCAGGGCAGAAGCAGAGCAGAAGCAGAGTAAAAGCAACGCAGAAGCAGCAGAGCAGAAGCACCAGCACCACCGGTAGCACAACAAAGCTGCACACCAGTAATCAACAAGGTACCAAGCAGTTTGATGGAAGCACTGGCGAGACCACCAGTCAATTGTCAGGTGGTGGCGTCCATGCCATGGGAACAAGCACGGCACCCAAGCATCGAGCATCGAGACCATCAGCCCAAGGGCCACCAGATCAAGCCCATCGAAACGGGAGTCCAGCCCAACGAGCCCAGCCAAGCTCCAGCCAGAGCCCAGCCCATGCATAGGTCATGTTGCTTGTATGCCCAACCAGTCGAGTTCGAGCTCGAACCTCGGTCTCGGTCCTCATTCCGCTTCTGCATCTGCATCTGCTGGCTTTGTGTCTCTGCTAGCTGTTCTCTTCATGAAAACAGCGTCATCTCATCTTCCAAGTGTGGCGATACAGGAGCCCCAGCAACTATCCAGGGCATCCACCTCGTTTCACCCACTCAGGAGTCAGTGCTCAGCGATGCAATGCCCCATGGTCCATGAGTGATGTGCTTGCCGCCGCCCCGCCCTAGGCAAAGACGCGACCTGCAGAGCACTCATGGATCATCTAAAGAGGGCATGCTGGTCAAAGGGACACCATCAAGGCTTTAAATCCCCGGCGCAAACGTTGCAGGATAAGTAAGAGGCAAAGCTGAAGGGTCGAGTAAAGTTGCGCGATAGGATGAAAATCAAGGGGTAAACAAACTATGTTCAGGTACGTACCCGGCCGGCTGGGGACTTGCGCCCTCCATGGTGATGATGGGCTTCAACCCGTCCTTCTTCCGCTTCTTAGCTGAGAGGCTGTTGTTGCTGTTGCTGTTGCCGTGCCCATTGGCGTCGCTCGGGGATGCAGGGGCTGGCTTCTGTCTCTGCGATTTCTTCTGTGAGTCGTAGGGCGACTGGCTACCGTCGTCCATCGTATCTGATTTCGTGACTGATGCTGCTTCCACTTCGCTGCGACTCGTGAGGCTGTCGATTTCTGCGTCTAGATTTTATGTTCCACAGAAGTATTATACAGGCCGTCGAGAGAACGCGGTGTTCTGCCGTGTACGAAGAAGCTGGTCGACCCAATGCACCGTTGGTGGGGGCGGGGGGGATTTTGGCGCTGTAAACAAGACAATGCCGGTGCCAAATGCGAGACGAGATGGTTCCCTCTCTGTCGTTGAGTGCAACAGCAAGAAGCAAAATGGTAGTCAAGTAGTGCAGAATGCTGATATTGGTATTATATTCGATGGCGTTCGATATTGAAGTTCGGGGAACCGTCTGGCGGAATACAAACTCGGTCGGTATTGTTCTAGGGAATTCACTGTCGTCTAGGGCTCGTTGCGGTGGCGTGCGCGTCGCAAAGTGAATCTGCACTTGAATTCGAATGAGCAAGCTTCGACCGGTGGGCTTGGGGGCGCTGCGATGATCGTGTTCGATGGCGCTGCAGCCGGGCCGGGGCAACAGAGACCTTGAAATGGAGGAGGGAAATGAACAGCCGTCGACCGGGAAAGAGTAGGGTTTCGGAGTTGAGCTCGGAAGACTGGTCCCGTCGAGTAAGTCTTGGTCTAGTTGAGATTCTTGTCGCAAAGCGTCAGCTCGATCCGGATCGTCATGATGATCAGCAATAATTAGGGTAGCGCATATTTCTCACATTGGGCAGACAGGAACAGAGAACAGGAGGAACAGAGAAGGCCATCAACAAGGTAAAGACAAAGAGTGTAGTGAAAGGATTGGAAGAAGTTGGGCAGGCCCGGACCCGGAAGGGTAGGGAAGAGTGATTGCATGCAGATTGCGCTGGGTTGGATTGGGAGGATTCTTCAGCTGATGAGAGACACTCTAAAGCAAATCCGATGCGCCCGCCACTTCCACCACCAACAAACCCGGTGTGCAGGTTTATCTGCTCCCAGTTCGGGGGCTGCTGGCGTTGAGGCTTTTGCAACGCCTCGGGATGGCGCAAGAACGGGACGAGCCTCTAGCCATAACGCAAAACGTGTTGAACATACATACCTAGTGACAACGCTTCTGAAGATTGCGCAAACGACGTGAAGAAGGGGGGATCTGTCGAAGATGCGGCGAAGGCAAAGGTGAAGATAACGACAAAGGTAATGGCAAAGGCGAGTCAAGGCCAAGGTTGGTGGTTGATCCAATGGTGATGTTGATGCAGTGGAAGATTGAAAGATCAAGTGTATGAATGCAGGTGGGAGAAACAATGGATTGTTAGGTATCAGATCCCAGGTTGGGAGCTCCTCCCGGATCTAGCTGAACTGCTAACACTTGAACTAACGATCTGCCTTCCATTACCTACCTTAGAGAAGGAAGTGGCGGGATAGCTGTTGGGAAAGTGTACACCAATGGAGAAACGCGCCCGTTTCCCGTCGTCGTGACGCACTTGGTATTAGATTCTGGTTTCTCTGTACTCCCCATCATCGGACATGGATGTTTAATCTACGAAAAGTACTCACTCACCAACGCATCAGCGATAGGGACTTTCATCATCAACATTGGAACGGATATTTAGCTAACTTCTGATGGTCTCCTTGTTTTAGAGGGGAACATCAACAACATCATCAACACCTTGGCCTTGGATACTATCACCCTCATATTCGCCTAGTAGTAAGCCGAGTAAGTCATTTACTTCATAACAATACCTTTCACCAAAACCGCTTTAACCATCGAGGTCCATGCCAGCTCCAGGTTGCCCGGCCAGTGCACGAGCAATCACTAACATTTCCAGGGTCCATCCCACTGATGGCGTCAGGACGCTACTCTCATCACTAACACGGAATCCACCACACCTTAAAGACGGGCTCTACTCCGTAACTACTACTTAGTAGTACGTACGGACTCCTGGAACGTTACCTCTTTATCAACTATTTTCGACAAATGTAACTACGCTGTTGATATTGAGTTCTGTACTCTATCATCGTCAAATTATCTTTCAGCCCTTGTACTCCCTTTATATCGTCTTCCATCGCCTTGCAAATATGGATGTCTACCACCGGCTTGTGCCACAGTCTTTGTCGTCCGGTACCTGGAACTCAGTGGCACCCAAGAGCCGATAGCGCTCACTGACATCCTGACGTCATCTACCCGTTCAACCGCCCAACCGCTCAAGCAGTCAACGGGATGACCACTTTATGTGTAAAACTCGCAACCTCCTAGCACTACTGTACTTCGTACGTATCTTGGATATTCATAGATAAGTAATACCAATAGTACTACTACTTAACTAAGGTAGGTAGCAGCGAAAGAGACATCTGGACCCTTCTTCAAGCGACAATACTTCACCTCCTCACATGTCCCACCCGCCCATCAATACCAATACGTAGTTCAACAGCTGCGTGACAACCAATCCATGCTCACCTGGTTATGGAACAACCAGGAACTCAACAACAAGACCAAGACCAAGTTCAAGACAACAAACCAAGCCCCTTTCCCCTGATAGGGTAGACTAACAAGCTCGTCACAGGGCCATGCTGCACATCGTCTCACCTTGTCCCCATTGGCTCGCCATGTCTCTCATCACATCCTCATGGCCGCGTCGATGAATCCGGTCCATCCACCCATCCACCCAGGAAGAGCCATCACCTGCTCTCATCAAATGCGTCCATCAACAAAAGCCATGTTTTGCCATGTGATTGCGGATACAGTCCAATACAACGGCAGTGTCGCCTTGTCACTTATCGTTGTGAGCCTTCATCTGTGGCACGATGCCATATTCGGCCTTGTCGTAACTCATGATAAGGGGAAACCTAGGTCATACTGTGATAAATGATTTCAGGGTCTAGATTCCCTTCATACACTACTCCCGGTTTGTCAAGTCCACGTGCTTTCTTCTCACTTGGTCTCTGAGTCTTCAGATCGATGCCATAAACTTCATTCGTCACTCCCGGTTCGCCTTAAAAACGCCGTTCCCAAATCCTGACTTACGTACCAACACCAAGCCTCTAAGGCCTCTCTCTGCCAATAGTATACACTTTCCCACCAGACCTTTTAGTTCCCTCCGCCTCCAGCCCTCTTCTTGCCTCTCTGTGTCATCTTGCGGAAAGCTTCCATGCCACTAGCACCCAGTGGTCGGTGATCCAAGGGTTGGGAGCCATCAAATGTACTCTTCGGGGCAATCGTGTAGCTAGATGGCAAGTTGGCCATGCGAGCTTGGTTGTTGGTTCGGCCCGGTGCCAAGACACGCTCACGCTCGGCATCGCGAGATGACAGCTGCGCTGGACGCTGGGTGAGGCTGAACTGCGAGTTTGTCTTTTGACGTTGTGCCAATTTCGCGGCCCTACAAAGTGTTAGTGATTGCCAAACATCATGTCTGTTAAGTGAAACGAATGGAACGTACTGGTAATCAAAGTCACGGGTTTCGATGTGTCGCTTCTTGTAGTCATCCGTGCGCTTCAAGATCGGTCGGCTCCATTCTCCCAATAGACGTTGCGCCATTCGCTTGACGCTAGACTCTGGTTTCTTGCTTCGAGTATAGAAAAAGACAACCTTGCCGATTCCGCTACTAAGCAGGGTTTCCTTCTCAACGTTCAACTTCGTAAGGGCAGTGAAAATGTCGCGCTGAATGTTGTAGGCCGGTAGAGATCCATCGTTGAGGGGTTCCAGAAAGAATTTGACGTGCTGCAAGAAGTTCGTCTCTGGGTCAAGAACAGCATGCTGCACGTTGTTACGGTTGAGGATGCCGGTGACTTCGGGGAGGAGCTTCAGCTTGTGCAAGGCGGGCTGACCAGCTTCGCGAGCCTGATTGTCCGCTTGACAGGCACGCTCCATCTGAACCTTGAGCTCGGCGAGCTGTTCGTCAATCTCATCTTCGAGATCCTATTAGGCAACAGAGATTAGCAACTGCAGAATGCAGCCGAATACAAATGCACCTACAATCTCGTCCTTTCGGCGGCGCTTGTTTCCGCTAGGCTTCTTAATAGCAGCATCCAGGGCACGATCAATTGCGCGCTTCCGCTTCTCTTCGGGACTGAGATGGTCCTCGTTTTCAGGCTGCTGCGCTGCTGGCTTGGGTCTGGGACGTCGTTCTCCTTCGGCGGCGCGCCTCGATCTACGAGGTTTCTTGCCTCCATCCGATAGATCGTCCGTACCAGCATCCTCATCTCGGTCACGGCGCTTCTTTTCTCTGCGTCCTTCTCTCGGCTTCTTGGCAACTTCTCCTTCAACGCGCTTTCGCTTGCTGGCCTTCAACGTCCGCGCAATATCTTCATCGATGTCAACCGGTCGATCTTCGATGTTGGCGGTTTCGGGGTCGTAATCTTCGAACTGATTCTCGTCGATTTCGGAGAGAAGATCGGAATCGCGGTCAGAGTCTCCACCCGCATCCTGATTCTCCTCCTCCAAGCCATCGTCGACTGGATCCTTGGCCGGCGATCCAACGGGGGAATCTTTGTCGGACATTGTGGCGCCGCGGTAGAGAATCAAGTGCAAAAAAGGAGTATCTAGAAGCCGGCTAAACGCAAATGATGCAAAAGGAGTCGTAGATGGTCTTCTGGGGGAGAGAAGGACGCCTGTCGCGAATGCAAGGTTGTTCTTCGCTTCATCTTTCTTTGACCAACGTTTGGAGCGCGGCAGAGGCAGCTCCACTAAAGTGATGACCTAATCACGGCAGCCACCCGCGGGTCACACGAGTTGCAGCCTTAGGCGAAAAGCCATTTGTTTACTTTGGTCCTGGTTGCCACCGACAATCAAGCTTCTGGAGAATGGATCCATGGATGCCCACAAAGAACCGCCGTACCAGTTAATGCTATAAGGACCTGTGTCTGCGCCTGGCCCTCTTTAAAGCTCAGCATTGAGACATCACCACAACTGTCGCTATCACATTTACACTACCATGGATCGACGGACTTACGAGAGTCCCATGGATTGGGAATACCAGGACAGCGGTCCTTTCGACCCAACCAGTCCTTTTACACATGCTGCGAAAAACGGTCCACACAATGGTTGGTGACTTTAACAGCTGCCGTATGGAAACAGCTGGCTGACATCGGTTTCCAGTCTTTGGTTCACCGTCAAAAGGCTTCGCGCGGCCGAACCCGTTCGCGAGCCTAGGAACACCATCCAAATCCCAACCTCCACAGACTTCCTCCTTCACTCCTCAACTACCCCCGAGGGCCGCAGCTCCTCCTTTCCGAAATCCCGCTTTTACAACCCCTCGCAAACCCTTTGACGAACTAGCCCTCTCGGAAGCGTCTGGCGCCGAGGACAGCCCTGCACTTACCGAAGTGTCCGACTTCCCCAACGACACCCCAGAGGTGGACCACATGAGTGACGTAAACATGGGGGGAACCACGACTCCTTCCAGGGTTGATAAATCCTTTCGATACGGAAAGAGTCCGTTTCCCTCGAAGAAAGCTGCTCCGGGTCGCGGAGAGATTCGTGCGAACAGAGATTTTTCCGTGACGGATTTGGTGAGGAAGCGGAAGCGACGCAACCTTGACAAAGACGTCGGCAGTGTCGTTCGGCATCAAAACCAAGGATGGGAAGACTCGGACGCCGATTCGGACGATAGTTTCGCACCGCGGCAGAACCGATCACGGAGCAAGAAGAAGAAGGCGCCCCAAGGCTTCTTTGGGTCCCTCTTCCACATGCTCGACGAACATCCCAACGCCCCAGACAACCTGTACCGGTGGATTCAGCTCTTGGTCAACTTTTTTCTCGTCTTCATCTTTGCCTACATTGGGTGGTCAATCGTGGATACTGTGCGGTCTGATATTCGCCATGCCAATGAGTCGGCTCGCCTTGAGCTCATGAGCAAGATGACAGAGTGTCAGAATCAGTATACTATGAACGAGTGCTCTAAGAAGGACCGGCCAGCGCTGAAGGCCATCTGTGATGAGTGGTACGACTGCATGATGCAGAATCCAGAGTCAATCATGCGTGTCAAGGTCACCGCGAAGCAAATTGCCGAGATTATCAATGAATTTTCAGAAGCGATGAACCTCAAAGCCTGGGTAAGTTGTGCTTTGCGCAAATTATGGTCCATCATGCTAATGTCACGAAGGGCTTCTTCTTTGCCATCCTCGTCGTCTGCGCTTTTGCCAACAATCTCACTCTGGGCCGGTACAGCGGCGGCGCCAAGGCGGCTCCGGCAGTTCCATCGCAGCCAGCCAATGCCGGTCACGATATAGGACTACCACCGGATAGCACGCCCGGCTTCATGTGGGTTCCCGTGCAGACGCCAAGGATGCAGCGCCACAAGATGTTGGATGACGGGACAGATACGGATAGCTCACCGCCCAAGATGAAGCACATATTAGCGGCGCCGTATACACCTTCTGGGCGTCGAAGTCCTAGCAAGGGAGAGAGATCACGGAGTCCGGTCAAGTATGGACGGAGTTTAAGTCGGGGGCTGGATTAAAAGATGGTAAAAAAACAAGCATGTAATAGCGTAGTGTGAAAGAAACGGGTTTTATGTTCAACATGGCATTTGGGTGTAAGCTTGGAAGCATGAAGCATGGCTGCTATAATTGGCATGGTCGATATGGTTAAGATCAGTTGACATTGGTACATGGATGGGAAAGGATCCCAATATCAATGCATCCCTGGTGTCAGCGCTTTACCTCTTTGTTGTTGTCAATTTGTCCCCTGTCTGTATTTCCCCTGTCTACTTATCTATCCCATGTCTAGGCCTATCCTATCAACTGCTTGATAAACATAAAATCCACCAATGCAGGGAGGGTTTTCCTGTTGCAGAAAGAAATAATGGCGTCACTAACCGATCGGAGAATATGAGCTAAAAGTCTGAGGGTCCGAGACTGCCAAATTGTCTGTCTCAAACCGGAGATATTGGCTCAATTAGGGATCGTATGGGATATGCAGCAAGGCTCCCTTCTGTGCTCTGTTGTAATTATCGACAAGATTCCAGGGACTTTGGTTTCCAGATCCATGGATTAGCTATGGGCTCCGAGAAGGGGCCTCCAGTTTGGGTCTCAATTCTTAGAAACATAGAGAATGCCACAGTGCAAGACCCGAGACTGGTAGGCGGTACTTTGATACCCTAAATGCGTCGATCAACGCCACCTTTACTTCTGCTTGGCGAGGTGGGGTGAGGTGGGGTGTTGTGTGTGTTGTGTGTTGTAGGTGAGTTGAGTGTGTGTGTTGCGCGACAGTGTGATATCAAACCAGCCCAAAGGCTACTAATTAATCAACCGTCAGCCACAAGCTTGCTAGGCTGTCAAAACCCTGAAGCATCGAGGGTTCCTTTCGGAGGGTCCCGTGGATTCCATGAGATGATAGGTCAGGATGGAATTGAAAACCAAAGCAAAAACAGGGATGTGGCGGGCAGGCGAATTCACTGCGCGAGAAATCGAGAATGGGACAAGGTCTGAGAGCATCAACTGACAATGTGGCCGGTCATCAGCCTCGCGACGTCATGATTGCGACTGTGTTGCGATTGTTTTGCGCCTCGGCTGCAGGCTGTTTCAGTGGACGACTGCCCAATCGTGGATCTTTGCGGCGATATCAAGGGTAGTGGCGGCTTGGAGGGGGGGCCCTTGTAAGGGTTCTGGTAGGGGCTTGTAGGGGTCTGGTAGGGGCTTGTAAGGGTTCAGTAGGGGGTCGCTTCCACTACCCCACAGATGAACTCGAGGGCGTCAAGGTCCCCGATGAAGCTGGGCTTGCGGTTCGCTCCAAGTCGCGTCGAGAGATGAACAGCACTCGTTGCAGTTGGGCCTGGGCTTGGGCCTATTCTTTGCGTGTAACTGCTAGTAGGCATTGATGATGGGATCTTCTTCATTCGCACGTGTACGAATACTATGCACAGGGGCGGTGCACTCCGAGCAAAGCAAGAACAAAGCAGGGATCCACGGGATGTGATGGATGGAAGTATATCATTGGATCTTAGGCATGGTTCCGAGACGACTGGACGATGCAAGTTTAGATACAGTAGCGACAGAGTGAGTGACTCGAGAACATCTTACGAACCGGCAGTTAAGACAACACGGAAGATATATGCGCATATCCATCTACCACGCTCTCGGCAATACCCAAAACAGACGACATTTTAGACCCGAAGCACAATATGGTTTCTCTCGTGCCTTGTCCTACCACCCAGAAACACCCCAGAAACACCCCAGAGACACCCCAAGACAAACTCCGCTGCACTCCAATTGGACAATGGCCCTCTTTGCAGCCACGGGAACGAGCTCGGATGCAGCTCAAAGCTTGGATGCAGGGTGTTGGCGATCTGCCCACGGCGTCCAGGGGACGCAGCCTAGATACGCAGGGCTCGCCTTCGTACTTTGTACCCATCTGGAACTCTGATGGAATTCTACAGGGTCTTACGACGCCCTACGGGCGTTCGGGATGAAGACGCGTGCGGGCGGCGCTGGATACCCGTACCGGTATGGATTACTGCTAGGCTGAGCGTAGTAAGTACGTAGTACTTATTTTGTGCTGGCGTAGTTTGGGCGTATCCGAAGAACTTGGACCCAGGCCTAGTCTAACAGATTTGATGGAGTCGACTGATGCTGCTCCATTTATTATTCAGTCTCTCCATCTCTCCAGGCCTCACGGCTCGAGGCTCAAGGCTCGAGCAAGGTACATAGTACATACAGTATCAATTGCTAGTTTCTGATTACCACTGCAGTCTCCATTTCTTCTTGTCTTGCAGCCCAGCGGCTGCAATGCGTGCACGATGACGGTGTAATTCCACTGTGTGGCCATCGCCAGAAATCCAGGGTAGTTGCTATTTACCACCTCCACCAGCTTACCACACACTCGACATCACAACTACAACCACCACCACCACCACCACCACCACCAACTTCTCCATCTACTAGTATCTATATTATACATGTTACCACTTTAATACCTATCTCAACATCATCTACCCATTCATTCATCCATTCAATAACTTTGCGACTTGTCTCTGCACCTTTGGCGCCCCCTCTACCGCCACTGCGAAACCATGCGCGACACCACGAAGCCCCATTTCGCGACACTCTAATAGATAGTAGGCCCAAGGCTATCGAGAAGCTCGCTGCGTCACCATCACCATCACCATCACGCCCACCCTCATGCGCTCAAGCCACCGATCTCGACGACCTTGACGCTGTTCCTCCCACGATCTTATAGTTATAATTACGACCACAACCACGCCTACGATCGTTGATGCCCCCCCGGCTTGACGTCCTACAGCATCTTCCGTTGCACGTTGCGTTGCGTTGCGTTCCGTTGCGCTGCGTTGCAGTCTCCATACAGTCTGCGAATCCAACCACAAAATTCTGATATCAATCCCTCACAACGGCCGACCTCACTCCGTTCCCTCCGTTCTCCTCCCCTCCATTCTCGCCATCTTCTTCGCCCTCGCAGCCTTGGCCCTTCTTCGACAACTACAACGTCTACTCGAACTACGGCTCGACGCATAACACGTTCCACCGCATCGCGCCTAGCAGCCGCAACCCCAGCACCGGCTTCCCTCCGCAGCATGTCAGCTTGCGCCGCTTCGACGAGACCCCGACCTCGATCTACTTTCCCGCTCACGCGCTGAAGAGTCGCTGGCGACCGTCATCTTCCAGAAAACCCCGGCTGGGCCTGGAAGCCATGGACGAAGACTCCGGCGAAACTCCCTCGGCACCGAAGCAGCCCAGCCCCAGACACAATTCTCAGGGAACCTCGACGTCGCAATCTCAGGGAAACCCGACCCCCACATCGGCCCAGTCCTCCGGCAACACGCCTTCCAACGCCTCGGGATCTGCCATCAAACCTCAGCACTCCAAGCGTCGCCGTGGGCTTGGTGTCGTCACTCCCAATGCTTGCACTGAGTGTCGCAAGAAGCGCGCAAAGGTAAGAATCCGAGTCCCACTCCAAGATGCTACTCCGCCATCCTCCCGTACCCCTCATCCTTGCACCTTGCTTGCACCTATTTGCTCTCTACACTCAAAATGGTGGATCATTGCCCGAATCCCGTTGACTGACATGTTGGTGTACCGCAGTGCGATGGTCTCAATCCATGCTCCCGTTGTAAAACCCAGAAAGAAGTCGAGTGCGTATACGAAATCCCCGTGCGCCAATCCAAGGAGAACCTGCGCTCCGAAATCGACAACCTCCGTTTTCGCCAGCGATCCACCGACAATGTCATTGCTGCCCTTGTCCGCCCAGACCTCTGGGAGGAGGTTATCAACCGCCTCCGCGGAGGTCAAACTGTTGAGATCATCTCCGACTGGCTACGAAACAGCCTCTCCTCGGCGCCTAGCGTCATGCCCGCTTTCCCCCAGCGTTCAGACATGATGTCTAATGCTGCCCCGATAGCAGTTTTTGGCGGTGGTGGCCTGGGTGGCTCGCTTGCCAACATGAACCTCGGAATCAACACCGTCTCTGCTCAACAATCTGGGATGAGACCCGATATGGGTCAGAGTAGCCCTTGGCACTTTTCCACCCAGAGTCAGGCCGATTCGACGAGGAGCAGCTCTCACCCGGATGCCATGAGCTGGACTGCTGACGTACGAGGACCACCACAGTCTCGAGTTGGTTCTTGGGCAGAGAGTTTACTGCCGGAGCAGATGACGGACGGCATCCCAAGGTTTCGTGGACTCGAACAAGTTTTGTCCCCTCTGACAGAACCTGAGATGCGAGCGCCGTCGAGTACCTGGACCAATATCACCAACGACATCAACCTCGTTCAGCATATTTTGGCGTTGTATTTCTGCTGGGAATATCCAACCTTTGCGTCCCTGAGCAAGGAGCACTTCCTAAAAGATTTTCAAGAAGGGAGACACCGCTACTGTTCACCAATCTTAATCAATGCCCTGCTCGCCCTGGGCTGTCGTTTCTCTACCCAACCCATGACCCGGGCAAATCCAGTCGACCCCTACACCTCTGGCGACCACTTCTTCAAAGAGTCACAGCGGCTATTCAGCCAGGAGATGGATCATCACTCCCTAACTACAATTCAAGCACTCGGGATAATGTCCATTCGCGAGGCCAGCTGTGGTCGAGACTCGGAGAGTTGGTACTACGCAGGTCAGAGTATACGATTAGCCGTTGAAATGGGATTACACCGGATCCAGGACGAAGGAGACGAGGCCGAGCTCGCCGTACAATCAGCAACCTTTTGGGGAGCATTTGCGTTGGATCAGTGAGTTTCATCCCTTGTCGGCTATTTTTGATTGCTGACTTTGAACGAAAAGCGCGTGGTCCCTGGCTACAGGCTCCTTGCCGCAATGTTCCTGCTTCCCTCACTTGCCACCCAAGCCTGCCATTATAGGGGATATTGAGGCCTCTCTCTGGGTCCCTTATACTGATGATGGTAAGTTTGAAGTCCGAAACCAAGCGACGACGGGTTTAGGACTGATGAGGGAAGGGGCCCCCTTACAACGCTCCTGTGAACAGCCTTCTAATGTTCGGTCCGTATACAAGTGCTTTTGCGAACTGAGCGTGCTAGTCCATCAGTCCTTGTACATTCTTCATTCACCAGGGAAGCCCCTGACGGCCAGGGACTTGTTGAGTATCTACACGCAGTATCTGAATTGGTACGATCAGATACCAGAAGTGCTGCGGCTGGGGCACAATTTCACTCCAGCCGTGCTCTTTGCCCAGTGAGTTAGGTACGAGACTCAAGCTGCGCAACCTTACTAACGATTATAGCATGTACTATCATTTCGCAATACTTCTTCTGTTTCGACCTCTCATCAAGCTCCGGATCATCGGCTCCAAAGTCTCACCGCGAGATGTCTGCTCGCAAGCCGCAGACGCCATTCAAAGCTTATTGAAATCATACTCGCAGCTATATACATTGAGGAGGACCCCATCATTTGTACCATACTTTGTTTTGACGTCGGCCATTATGCACCTTGCCATCGGTGCTTCTAAACTCCAGTCCACGCCAGGTGTAAGCACCACTTCGGAAAAGATGGAAAAGGCAGCTCAGATTGATCCACATGTTAAGGAGTCTATCAGTCAGGGCATCGCTGACCTCACCGAGATGGCTCCTTGTCATCACTTTGCCGAGCAAGCTCTCAACATTCTGCGATATCTGGCGCAAAAATGGAACATCGAGGTCGAGGTTGACGGCGACAAGGTCACGCCGGAGGAATACGATCGCCTCGTGAAGCCACACACTGGTAGCCTTAACTTCTTCGCACCTGCTGTGCGTGAGGCTGACTTCATGTGCTATTGGGGAACAGGACAAAATACTGTAGGTGCCGGGCAAAACGCTGTACTTGCCGAGGCGCCACCTGTTGTCCAAAAGACGGCAGATACCATGGAGAATCCTCTTTTCTGGCCATTCCCAATGCAGGGACGTCCAATCTTACCAAGCGGAGTGAACTTGGAGCAGGCGGGTTTTGCAATCATCTCCGAATACTGAGGATTCGAAAATGGTCGGTTATACTACATCGGCAGCAAGAAGTGTAAGACCAGATGGAGGAGTAAAAGTACCGTCCACAAGAGTCATCGAGAAATTACCGTCGAGGTCGGAACACAGACAGATACTTGCTCGACGGCCGGAGACAGACGATGGAGTTGGACTCGGAAGAGAGAAAAGTTGTGACTCATTAGGGCGCTTGATGCGGCTCGACGATGGACAACGACATCCGGTGTTTGGTCTGTAATAATCATTCGAATCTCGCAGCCACTGATTTGGACGCGGGCTGTTAGCAAGAGGGCGCAAGGCAACTACCAACGGCATATGGATGAAGTAATAAGACCTATAGGGGGGGTAGGGGGCTATATCACGGACGGTGGATGGGAAACACGATACCACATGCTCGCATGAATACGAAGCAAAAACGCTGCATTTGATTAGGTGTATCTTGGAAGTGATGGGTTGCTGCGCCGCATGTTCATGGAGAAGTGTTGTAAGCATTTCAGGCATGGAAAGGCTCTTTGTATCTACTCGTTCATATAAACGACAAAGAATCCGCAACAATAAAGAGGCTCGCTTAGCAAACAAAAGCATAGCAAACAGGAGCATCGAGTTGATGTAGAATTGGTGTCATTGCGACACCACTCGGCACATTGGTCCCTTGAAGGATCATGATAATGAACAATAATTTCTGTTGAGGCGGGCAATGAGGTAGTGGTGGTGTTGATGATAGGTATGGTAGCTTCTGGCCTGAGGCATCGACATACTCCAGCCGGCGCAAGTGTGACGTGCCTCGGCTTTCGGCAGGCAGGAGCTCACAGGCGACACGGGCAGGAAGCTAGTGATGACCACCAGAGGCCATCGCCTACGACAGTCTTTATCAACTTCAGCATCATCACCTCCACCGCCGAGACCTCACGACATGCCATCGAGCGAGATTCGCCAAGACATCCATCATCCCGACGCCTGAGAGACCGTTATAATTGCTTATCGCGTGGTGCCTCCCGCCGTGCCTCCCGCTGCTCGATAGCTGTGGCCACCCCACACGCGATGCCTCCTCCCGACGCAACATCAAAGGCTCTCCCCAAGAAGTCACGTCCATCCGTTGGCCAGATCTTATCGCTCCCTCCGAAATGGCTGTCCATGTACGATGAGTTCATTACGAAGAATGCCGGTCAGGTGTCGCAGATTGAGAGCGCTCTGAGAAGCCTCACGTATATTATTCCAGGTGCGTGTTTTTAGGCATATATGCGCCGTGAGCTCTTCCTCGTTCTGTCCCTAATCCGAAGTGTTCAGGCCGCTTCCGTGATGCCGAGATCGCCTCTGAATCCATTCATTCTGGTGTCCAGCTACTCTCGCTCTACCATGACAACCTGTTGAGTCGTGCCTTATCACGTCTCCCCGTGGCATCTATACCATCAGCACACGCCAGATATACGCGATTCTGGACCCAAAAGAGTAGCGCATATCGAAGGATTGCCATGCTACTGCAGATGGTCATATACACGGAGATGCTATGGGAAATGTCAGCCAAGCGCAAGGGCGGCGAGCGTTCACGATGGAAGGTGGTGGTGATTTTAGAGGCCATCAAGGCGTTTTGTCGCTTACTCCTTTTGCGCATCACGCGGTCACGTCCCCTCGTCACGCCCGTGCTACCTGAGCGGGAGCCAGTGCCCGAGGAAAGCGCGGAGGAGGAAGAAGAGCTCACGCGCAGCGAGAGCGAGTTGATGGACGATGTGTCGACGAGTGGCTCCGTGGATGGATCGGGGCTGAACGGTGTAACGCATATGCTGAAACCGCCGCACGAACGCGAGTGGGCCATGCCCAGGACGGGAATGAGCTTGCCATCCCTTCCCGACGCCGGGGACATCAGCTCGTATCTGTTGGGACGCGTACTGACGGCCGACGACATCAAGCCTGCAACCAAGCTCATGAACCAACTGCAAGGTAGCGGTCACGGTGCCGAGATCCTCCACATCCTCGCACCGTTGATTTACGCCACCGCCCTGGCACAGAGCAAGAACAAGAAGTCGTGGGCACCCTGGGTTATTGGACTCGCAGTCGAGTACACCGCCCGTCAACTCCGGGATCGCAGCCTGCGCACCACGGCGCTGGAACGTGACGAGTGGAACAAGCGAGGCTGGGCCATGGCTTGGTGGGCGATGCGGGGGGCCGCCTACGAGAACATCACCAAGGGCGTCGTCGGCGGTGTCACCAAGCGGATGCCAGGGTTTGTCGCTGGTATCCTCGAAGACTATGAATATCTCTGGGAGAACTACTACTTCAGCACCAGTGCGTAGGGTGGACACGACGATGGGGCGACTGGCCGATCTGTACGAAGCGAACGGCGATGTTGGACAGCCCCGTCGGGTTCGAGGTCCTGTACATGCGGCTGAAGACACCATGAAGATGCCGGGTACGTGCTCGTCAGGGGCCGACGAATGAGCAAGGTTCATTGTTGAGGTCACGAAGCGTCATTGAGCATATTCCCATCTTCTTCTCCATCAAGCTGCCGCGAACCAATCGATGACGCCAGCACGGACGTTGGAGGTTTGATGGTTGCATTGGTTAGTGAGAATAAGAATCAGGAGCGGCGCTATGGGTGGCAGTGCTCGGGCGAGATTCTAGAAGCTGAAGCGGGTTCATTAATGAAGGACGATCTGTGGGCATTCGAAATACGAAACACGCCTTGGCGGGGGTGGATGATGGCTGGGATGTCTCCCTGAGCAGGGGACACGGACACCGGTGGTTTGATATACAGCATTCGAGCAAGGCTAGAGATTCAGACAGCCGCAGACAAAGTTGGAGGAGTAGTTAGTGGGCTGTTGCCGAGAAAAGGATATGACTTGTAGCGGTTGGGGTGGGTGGTTTTGAAGTTGTTTGTTGTTGGCTTGCTTTTTTGGGTGGAAAATGCCCCGGGAAGATATTGGTGGGAAAGCCGGAAGAGGGGAGACTAGGGAAGGGAAAGATGGGAAACAAACGACCCACGAATAAGGGCTCGAACAACGAGCAAGGTGTCAAAGGACGACGTTTCCCAAGACGAGTGGCAGGGAAGTCTACGGGAGAAAGTGGCGGTCTCTGTCAACGGCTATCCTTTTCTTGGATCAGATATCCAGTCGGTCGGTTGGTCAAAGACTGATAGCAAAGGGGCAGACCGGGGAAAGAGACGGAAAGTCGTGAAGGCAAAGAGGAGTTTTGGACGACCAAGACATTCGCACCTTGGTGGATAGGGAGATCAGCGGACGCGAAAGCGGCTGGACCACAAGCAGCAAGACCGGCCTTGTCGATCAAACAAGAGAAGCATAATTACTGTTCCAGGCGATGGAGCAAAGGAGCCGACCTTGTCGATCACGTACAAGCAGAAGTGGCCAACGGTTCGAGTACAGGCAGCAAGAAACAAAAAACAAGAAACAAGAAACAAACAGAGACATTGTACAACAATCACTCCAGACTTGCGATATCTGCATCACAACTAAGATGCAGAAGAAATGAAGAAGATATTCTCGGATCCCACGGCTGCATACAGACTACTCACTAATTAGTACGTATCCCACACTGTTATACATATCAAAATGACTCGTCAAAGCAAACAAAGGTGTTGGCTGTTCTATCAATCTCTGCAATTGGTCATGGTATAATCCTACCTATCGATGCAGGTTCAGCTCAATTCATAGCGCCCAACGTCATCGAACAAATTCCCCCCCCCCTGACGAGCCAACAAAGAGGAAGCACAAGACGAGTTGTACTACATCAGATAAGCCAGACGCGCAGACTTGCAGAAGTAGACTCGCATAATGGTAAACCTCATGGCCAGACACACCGTACAGGAAGCAACACCTCACCTCACATGAAATCGCACCATATCACCTTTTACAGACATGGTAGCAAGGTACCTTCACGTCACGAATTACACATTAAAGGCCGCCTGCTGCTGCGATGCTACGCCGACTGCGCCCCCTTGGTAGAGTTGTCACTGCTCTGCGAAGTGCGTCTGGGCCAGAGCATCTTGAGAACTAGGACTAGGGGTGACAAGAGTAAAGACCGGGACCAAAGGACCAACGTAGATAACCGTTTCTCGGTAGGCGAAATGGCAGGATGCACAAGCACGGGAAAAACACGAAAGGGCAATTTCACGATGCCCTGAAAACAGCCAATTGAGCCCAGTGCTGATAGCAAGGGTGTGGCCCCGGGTCCATTTATGCTTCCCTCGGCTGCAGGGTGGACGCCAAGCGCTGGACTCGTTTGGCGCTGACCAGGGGTTCCGTTCTGCGTGTCTCGGAATCTGTGCCTCTTCTCCTTTCTGGGGGCTCGTTTGCTAAGCCGGACGACGGGTGGGAAGAGGCGTCGGAGGATTTGGAAGAAGGGGAAGAAGGGAAGTTGGTGGAGCGGAGGAGTTTGATGCAGAACGGGGAGAAAGAAGGCGGGCTGTGCAAAAGATGCAGCGAGCGACCAGCAGAGACGCAAGGTGATGAAGGTTTGTTGTTGGAGGGTTCCACGGTTCACACGGTCTAACTTCACGACAAGGCCTCTTGTTCCGCCATCCCACAATTTCAGACCATCAAACAGGGGAAGAGGGGGGCGCTGATCCGGCAGATCTGTGATGGATGATGGTGTTTTCACGTCAAAGCAACGGCCGCAACTTTTCTCCCATGTCAATGCCATGGTCTATCCACCATCGAACAAGCTCCAAGTTAATCGGGGCTTGGGTTGCAGCGATCCCAGGGACCCAGCAACATCAGCGCGTTAGCACCATTAGCCAAGCCGCCTGGGGCGTGACTGGCTTGAGCTGGCTTCTCCAGCGGGCCTTTTTCCTAGGGAGCCAGCCTCTAGCCTTGAGAGAGCGCGACCGAGGTGGGAGCGCGCGGTCCAAGATACCCGTCACATCATAAGATGACGGGTAGCTTTAGCGCGAAGCAGCCCAGCCCAGGGGCGTCATTGGCGGGAACGACAAGAGCCATCACTGTCTTTCCCCCCCTCTTACAGTGCCCCCTCGCTCGTTTCGAAACGCCCGGCCGTGGGTGGTGATGGAGCGGGTTTCAGGTGTGCGTGCTGTCGCAGATGCTGCAGAGAGAAAATAGCACACGGCCGGACCAGGGGCTTTTACCGTTTAGCGAGTTGCAGAAAGACAGAAAGAGAGAGAGAGAGGGTGGATGGCCAGTCAGCAGCAGCTAGGAGAAGGAACAGGAGGAGCAGAAGCACCAGGACAAGACACAGACTGTCATGGGCCATGGGGCTCGGAGTCCAGCCAGCACCAGGCCCAGCTCAACAGGGGTTTGAAGGGGCAGCACCGAGAAAGACGAGAGAGGGGCGCACTTCGTGCAAGGCTCGCTCTGCACTCTGCAAGCATGACGCGCCGTGAGCTGGCCCCAGCCATGATCCATGCTCGCGGGCCTTGGGAAGTTGGAGCCATGGCTATCGATGGCCCATCCATCCACGACCCATCCACGGATTGCCGGGCGCGGGCTCCGTTCTTCGTTGGGCATCGGCACCCCGGGGTTTCCATTTGAGCTTGGCGCTGATGAGGGAACTGGCGCCGAGGATGGAGGAGCTGCTGGCGCCGAAGATTCATTGATGAGTGATCCCAGCCGTTGAGAGGGAAGCAGTCCACACACTCCACAGTGTGTCTAGACTCTAGCGGCAGAGAGTCGAGAGCCATCTCCCCTGAGCGGATTTCCCGAGGCGCGGTTTCCCTGGAGCGGGAGGCGCTGTAACCCCTGGTTAAGAGGTGGTGTTTGTGTGTGTGGCAGACACAGAGGCTAGAGACGTTGGGGACAAGTGATTTGAGAAGGATTGAAGCACCCATCCAAGGATCCGATGCTGATGCTACAGAGCATTATTATCCTGGCCTGGGGGCACCAAGCACGCAGCATACAACCCAGCATACCCAGCACACAGACACACACACACACGAAGCACACAGAGCACACACTGAGCACACGCCTCTTCTGGAAACGATGAGCAGCAGCAGCAGCAGCAACCAACCGGGATCATCTCCCCAGCAAATCTGAAGAAAGGACAGGGCCCGTGTTTTATTGCTATTATTACTGTACCTCGCCGTGGTACATGTACCTACTGTACGAAAGATCCTGGACCATCTAGAGTACCTACGTCGTGTGGTACGGCTATTGCACACTGCAGTTCCCCAAGTACTTGAGTACCTCGATACGATCCGGACCCTGCCGCTTGCCTTTCTCTCTCCTCTCTTGTTCCTCTTTCTCTGTCTCTCTCACCCTTGGTCTCTTGGTCTCTTGGTCTCTCGCTTGCGGCCTCGCGATCCCAATCGACTAATCAACTACCTATACCTCCGGCCGACTAAAGTACTGCTACTACGTACCTACCGACCTACATCTATTAGTACCCACAAGATCCTCCTGACGGACCAGACCTAGTGTGGTGCCAGGTCCAAGCCAACGACAGACGGAGCAGAGATCTAATTAATTATATCCCGGCCTCGTGGAGTCCGCTTTGTCTCTCACTCAGTCACTTGGTCACCTCACTCACTCTCACTCTCTCTCTTCTTCTTTTCTTCTTCTGCTGTCGACTTCCCGTCCGTCCCGCTTGTCTCAGCCATCGTCGGTCGTTTATCGCTCCTCGTCGTCTATTGAACAGACACACCACACTCGCTTGATCATTTCCTCCCCGACCGGTTCGACCTAATCTCACTTCTCGGGACGCTCCCAATATCATCATTATCTCCCCTCGTCGTCATTGTTGACCTTCAATGTAAACCGATCATGGATCAGAGCTCGAGTCACCAACATCCGTCACAGTCCCAGATGATGCAGTCGCAACAACATCAACAGCAGCAGCAGCAGCAGCAGCAGCAAATACAACAACAACAGCAGCAGCAGCAGCTACTCCAACAGCAACAACAGCAACATCTCCAACAACAACAACAACAACAGCAACAACAACATCAACAACAGCAGCAGCAGCAACAGCAGCAACAACAGCAACAACAACAGCATGATGCGACGCCACAGGACTTCCTCGCAGAGGCAAGAAAGAACCTCCAGGTACTAATCGACTCGGGCCTCTCCAAAGATCTCCTCCATCAATGGGTCGAAGAAAGCCAGTCTCTCCCGATGCCCATGCCGAGCCAGCAGCAGCCATCTCTCATCCCGCCTCAACCGACGATTGCTCCCCCTCCGCCACCGCAATGTCCGCCCCCTCCGATCCCGACTATGGCTCCCCCGACGATGACGGTCTCCTCGAACAACTCCTCGACGGCGACGACGCCTACGCCCGATATCAAGCCCGAGACGATGCCCGAGGATGTGGCCAGCACGTGGCCTTCGGTGTCGTCCTCGTCGCTCCACGCGCCATCTGTAGATCATCACGACACGGCCGTCTTCCTCCCGCCTCAGGCGCCCTTTAGCCACCGTCCCCGGATATCCGTCTCGTCGACCAGCTCGGGGTCTTCGGGTCACGCGTCCATTTGGTCGACCAACTCGGCACATTCAGCGCACTCGGCGCAATCGTCCATCTCGTGGCAGTCCTCGTCGTCGTGCCCCCGATCGCAGGCACCGCTCCCGCTGCCTCCAGGCTCCTCGACACCGCCGGGCTCTTCGACAGGACCCCTCGGCCTTCCCCTCCCGATGGGCACGACGGGCAAGACCAACATCTACTGGTGCACGTCGTGCGAGACCAGCTTCAAGCGCAAGTACGACTGGAAGCGGCACGAGGACGAGTTCCACGAGCGCTGGCGCAAGTACCCGTGCCCCGAGCCCGGGTGCAACCGCAGCTTCTGGGGCTCCAACTCGTTCAACCAGCATCACAAGCAGTGCCATGGCTGCAAGACGTGTCCGCACGCCGAGAAGGTGGTTAAGTTTCTTCGCAAGCGCAAGTACTGGGCCTGTGGCTTCTGCTCGGCGCTGCACCCGGCCCGCGAGCGCCACGTTGAGCATGTTGCCCGTCACTTCGAGTCGGGCATGACCAAGGGAGACTGGATGCACTCGCGTGTTGTCTACGGCCTGCTGCATCAGCCGCTGATCCACGAGGCCTGGGACGCGCTGGTAGCCAGCAAGCAGCCCGAGTACACGGGGCGTCGCCCTCAGTTCAGCTGGCATCCGAGCAAGACGGGCCGCGCCCAGGGCTTCCTGGAGAACGAGAACCCAGGTCAGCTGCAGGACCTGCTCGAGTTTTTCTCGGGCGATGATGGAGAGGCTCAATGGATCGTTAGTGTCGCTTACGACTTGGCCGATATCGTCTTGACCTCGGCCCCGACGCCCTCGCCGCAGTACTCACACGCCAGCCTCGCCAGCCTCGCGCCGGGAGGCTTCACTCACGATCCGAGACTGTCGTTCATGACGCTGCCGACGCAGGCACAGCCCCAGCATCAGCACCAGTCCTTGATGCCCTCCCCCGATGCCTTTGGAGCCTCGCCCTTCCGAAACACCATTCTCGTACCCTCACAGGCCTTCCCACCCGCCCCCCAGCCATCCCCCGACTCGGCCACTCATTCGCCCATGACAGTCTCGCACTCTCCCATGATGGCCACGCCCAATTCCCTCGAGAAGCGTGAGCTACCACCTCCGCCGCAAGACTCGACCGACGCCATGATGGACTTTGAGTACTCGCCCGCACCTGTCGTGTTCGACGACTGGACTATTCTGGAGCAGCCAACGCAGCATCAGCAAGCATCCCAGCCGCCACCTGACTGGGGAATGGTGCAATTCTATGGCGACCCTCGCGTCACGTCATGAGGCGATCTCTCTCCTACTGCACTAGCACGTCTTCCCCTGTGTTTATAGCATCCATGGATATGCACAACAGGGCTTCCCTCTTTCCTTGAACCGATTCGAATCTGGCGCGATCAAAAACCGACTTTTTCCTATTTTCCTTAGTAGATAATGATAATACCCCCCTGGAGATGAAAAGGCGAGGAGCATCTGACTTTTCCCCCTCACAAACTTACCAACAACCTACCATTTTCCTTGAATCTCGTCTTATTGTTTTGTTTTGTCACGTCCTTCACTGTCATGGCCGGCGCGGGAAATCTGGGAAGAATTGATTCAGGTCTTCTTATGTAATGTCCTGGGAATTATTCGAAAAAAGGAGTCGGAGGTATTTTGTCTGTTAAGTAATTGGGGGGTTTTTTACCAACTTTTTGAGTTGAAGGGTATTTCAACCTCGCTCTGATGCAAGGCTTGGGAGGAGGCTGGATTTGGTATATTGAGTGGAGGAGAAGGAGGATATGTAGGATACGATCAAGGTAGTTTAAAGATAGGATGGGAGGGAAGGAAACGGAATAGACAAACCTGAAAGGCAAGGGATGGTTTCTGATATAACATTGATGAGAGAGGAATGTTGATGTTTCATAAAGCTACTCATTGATGATCAAGTGTGGTGGCTTACGGCTTACAATTCCCGCTCACTCCATTCCATGCAAGGGCACGGCCAGCTGAAGCCTACCGCCTGGAACTAGCCGTGGCTGCAGTAATGTCTTGAGCTAGACCAGCCAGTGCAGAATCTTGCGTATTTGGGGCTTGCATCTCATCTCATCTCATCTCTAATTTCTTGTACTTATTTCAACATATCTTTTAGATATCCGTACAGATATTCTGGATCTTCCCCGCCTCGAATGCAGTACTTAGTGCATGGACGACTCCATAGCCATGCAGGCCTACGGAGAATTAAATTGAGGTATTATTATAGAAGTGGCTATAGTAGTTGAGTGGCAAAAGTCTAATTATCGGGAGACTAATAAGAGACCATCGTGGATATGGCGCTGCGAGTGATGAATTCTCCGGGCCAATGATTTGGAGGGCCTTGGCCTAGTTGGGAAATGGCCTAATGCATCCGCAATGAAACCCACCTACTCCATAGGCACTTGAACTCGTCGGAGATTAACATTTACATGAATACTTATGATGGAAGAAAATACTGACTCCAAGAGATTATTCTTCAAAAGACATACGTGAAGAGGAAGATGGTGCTGGCAATTACCTGGTGGAATATTCATGCTTGGCTTTGTTCGCAACAAAGGAGTATTTGGACATCCTCATTTTCAGGCTAGTGAATGTAAGTGACTTACCTCGTGCTCAATGTTCACCTATGTCTTTCTTCACAACTTGGCCGCATAAAGAGATGTACACTGAACCTGCTATGCAATTTGAGAGCCAGAAGTGTAAAGCATTTTCTTGCCTGATACAAAACGTCTCGTCTCTCCATTTACCCAGCCTTGCCTAATTGACAACCATGAACAGAAGAGATAGAGCAGAGGACTGCCTGTTCTCCTGAACACATGTTTGAACATGGATTTATCCACGCAGGACTGTTCACTGTCCGATCCAGACCCTCCAGCTCCTGAACACATTGATACTCCCAAAACCATCACCCTCTCACCACATATAAACCCCCTTCTGCCGTTCCCCTATCCTCTCCTCCTCTTCATCACCAACCATGTCTCCCCACCCTTCCTTCATCGACACCCTCGCCCTCAGCATGGCGACCAAAGCCGAGAAGAAGGAGATCTCCTCCAAACACCGAGGCGAGACCCGCTCTCGAACAAACACCCACTCACACTCCCGACGCAGCGCCTCCGAGACGCGCCACTCCTCGTCCAGAAGCCGAGCTTCCGTTGAAAGTGAGGGAAGTCGTCGTCGCCGCCGAGCATGGGAACATGAAGAATATGGAGAGAAGAAGAAGACACAGCAGCAATCCTCTAACCACGAGGATCACAACGGTGAGATGAACCATCTTCCCCCTCCCTCCCCTCCCAACCCTCTCCCCAAGCCCCCCAAGAAACCAAGCCGTCTCTCCCGTTTCCTCTCTGCCCTCAAACCTATCCCCTCTGACACCCCCTCCCCCGAGTTTTCCCCTCAGTTCTTCCGAGGCCGCACCATGTCCTACGACCCGGCGACTGATCCGCTGTATGCGGGTGTGCCCCGCGAGCCGGGATTTCACTACGCGAATGAGGTTGTGTTCCATCACGGGTGGGCTGAGGTGTACGGCGTGGACAACAAGGTTGCCAAGGTTTATGGGAAGAAACCTGAGGCGGAGGTGAAGTTGGATGTGCAGCCTTGTGATGAGAGAAGTGGTAGGGCGCCAGAGGAGAGTCCTCGGGAGAGGCATTCTTCGCGGTATGGCTCTGAGAGAAGTACCATGGTGCGAGACTCTTCTACTCGAGAGAAGCACTCTTCGCGATATAGCAACCTTGAAAGAGACGAGTTAGTGCGAGAGACGGCTCCTGTGGAGAAGCAGCGTTCGCGGTACAGCTTTGATAGCGACACCACAGCGCGAGGGTCTTCTCGGCGGGAAACGTACTCTGCACGACACAGCTCTGAGAGGAGTGCTATGGCGCGAGAGCCTTCTAACCAGCAGAAGCAATCTTCGCGATATAGCTTTGATAGCAGTACCACGGTGCGAGACCCTTCTCCTCGAGAACGACCCCCTTTGCGATACAGCAACTCCGAAAGGGGTGCTATATCACGAGAATCTTCTCGAGACAGACACTCCTCACGACACGGTTCCTCCTCCCGCGACGGTCGAACCTCCCGTCTGAGCCATCACCAACCCTACATGTCCTCCGAATCAACCGCCTCCTCGTCCAGCGTGTGGATCCAGCGCCGTCGTCCCACGGATGCCTCGGATAACATCGACGCCATGACAGTTGTGCCCGACGATAGCATCAGCTGTGTTGACGGGGAAAGCACAATGCGTAGGTATGCGGAGCATCGGGAGCGGGAGCGTCGAGGGCGGAATTGAGGGGAGATGGTGAGTGCGTGAGGTGAGAACATGGTGTTGAACTGAGCTGGACTTGGTTTGACTGGTCTCTCGAGTGGAGACGAGTCAAGAGGATCGGTGATAGGGATCGGTGACTTGGGAGAGTCGATGAGTTGGTAAGTCGAGCTGGTGGTATCAATCAGCGAGAGGAATAGACTCAGGAAAGTAGCAAGAGTGCCTCTGAGCATAGTCGATCATTAATCAAATTATTTCATTTGTCGAAACAAATCAGTTCTTTCTCATAAGAGCCTCCATTAAAAAGAAAAGGGGCGTGGAAGAGATCCATCTGCCGACCAGACTATTCTAAAATGAATTTGTGCACCTGTTCTTGAGGCTTGTCGTTGAATGATGAGTGCCAAACCTTCCTTGTAATGTGATATGTCTTTGGGGCCATGTGATGTCGCATTCCAAAAGGTATCTCAGGTACTCGTCTTCCTTTCCATGCTAAATGCGGGTGTCATATTGTAGAAGTGAATATGCGGGTATTGACATAAGTGAAGAGGAAGGCGATGGTAGTATTATCGCACACAGCAATCCAGATGTAGATGTAGACACTGATTGACGTAGGCGCCGAGGCTGTGATAAGCTCTTCTTCTGAATTTGCTGTTCAACGAATCGCCTCCTTTCTGTTCGCGAGCATCAGGGCTTCCATGCTCAACCATTTCGTCCGAGTCAACATGACTCGTGAACAATGCAGATCCAAGAGGCCAAAGTGATTGCAGTCGGTTGAGTAGGACTAGAAGCAACGCGGTGCTGATTGAGGGAGACCTTCTCGATGCCAATGGGTCGCCAGCTGCGGATTACGAATTACTTGCTACCGTATAAATCAAGGCACCCTAGAGAAGAATCAGGAGCGTATTCATCAGTTCCCTGTTTCCCTCGTTGTTTTCGTTGCTCACCCCCCGTGTACCTAGATGCAAATGTTCAACGACGTGCGTTCCAAGTGCAAAGTCCTCCCGATCAGCTTGCTACACGAGAGTGGGTTGACATATGTTCCGTCACCGTTTGATCTCCAGCAAACGACAATCTGGACCCTTGAAGTTTCCAAGATTGCTTCTTTCGTGCTCCGCTACATTGCATTTGTTTTGTTTACAAGTTGAGGTACCATTCTACTCGTGTGAAAAATGCGAAGCACAGACGGAGGATACGTTTGACAATTGATGGATGCTGAAGCTGGTAGACGTGGAGAATAATGACTCAATTGCTTATGTACAATCTACTGGCAATTAATAATAAGGCAATGCTGCAGTCGTACTCCAAAGCCCTTCACTTCCTGCATTTAAAGCCGTCGGTGCTCTCTCATCTACCTTCACCGTCTTTCAAAAACTTCCCAACTGGACCCTTGGACACAGAGCAAAGTCTGCCAAGAATCGGCCTTGAATGAGATCTATATACACCATTCGCTATCAGCTAAGATGCGGTCAACTTATGCTGGCGACCACTTTTACCTGTCAGAAGTCGTCTTCCGTCTACTTATTGCTGTACTAGACAGCCAGCCGCTCTCTTCTCACTCTGTGGTATCTCTTCTCGATCTACGATATCACTCCTTACTCTGTCGTATCTACAGAACATTTCAAAGGTCCATTTGCTCCTTCAGTACCATGGTCGGAGGACCTCTGTCATTCATATCAGGAGGACGACTTAATTGATGCAAAGACCAAGGCTACCTTTGGAACCACCTAGAACGTACTTAATTACCACACCGGCTACGAAAAAGTTCTACGACCTACGATCACCCGTTTGAAAGCACCCCCCCTAAAAACCACTAGAGCCTCAGACTCTTCACTCCTCAACTCCTTTATTCTTCTCCGAGAAACGTCACTGGCTGTAAAAGTTGCAGTCATGGCGGGATACGCTTCCCCTGTCTATATCAACCCGTTCCTTCCATGAACATCCAACGCTCGCCATGTTGGCAAAAACGAGAGGCACTCTTGGTTTCAATGATGATTTCTTCAGTCTTCCATCATCCACAGTATGGATTTCTCTGTCGAATATTTCGCCACGGGCAAGGGTAATGGCACGCACTGGAACACAAAGACGCAAACGCACAAGCAATCACACACAGCCCGGACTACCTGCGCTTTGGCATTTCGCTCTCATCTCATCTTCCTCGTGGGTTTCACGGAAAGTTGACGACAAATGCAATCGCACAACACCACCTTCGTCGACAGCTGGCAACGAAAAGCAACGAAAAGATCAAACGCCAGCTGGCAACAGACGGGATGAAAAGAACCTGAAAATCTCTTCATCACCTCATCTTTATTGGCTGTCAGCTGTCCTCAACGGGTTGTTGCCTGTGAATCGAGGCACCTTCCAGAAGAACGGGTAACTGCCTCCTTCTCCTTCCTCATTTCCTCGTTCCCTCGTTCCCTCGCTCCCGGTTGTTTTCTTCCGTTTGTAACCAACATCTCCTCACTTCACTTCGGAGGAGAAGAGAATGGGAGAGAACAGTCTGAATTATTGACTCTGAATCAGCGACTCCAAGAGCTTGATCTCTCTTGCACCCTCTGTGGAGAGTCTCGAGTCCTCTTCCTCCACCGTCAGTTCTCCTCTCTCCTCCTCCTCCTCCTCCTTCTTTTCAGCCACCATCCCGCCAGCGCCAGTTCCTCAACCAACTCTTATCCTCCTCGCAACCACACCATCTTATTGCCGCTCTGTATATCTATTCTGACGTCCCCAGGCAAAGAGCCGTCGTGAAAACGACGTGCAGCAAGCATGGTCGGCGAGCCAGTGAGTGTGTTTTAACCCTCTTGGTAACTGTGTAATGACACTCGCAGGTTTGCAGAGAACTCTCTGCCCAGGAGACTATTGCTGCGCACGTCTGTCAGGACCAACTGTCATACAATGGCCCTCTTAAAGAGTGGCAGCGTGAACCAGAGCTGCCAAGCGCCTCAGAGCTGATGGACCGCCAGCCACCACCTCTCCCGGAGTCGTTGGACGAGGATGATACTCCGACCAAGTCGGACTACCTTGAGATGCAGTATCGCCTGCAGCGATACGAAGGCATTGAACCCTTGCGGCAAGCAGTGAATCATTTCCGGGAGAACCCCGCAATGATGGAAGAGGCAGATACCTATGTGTACACAAAGGTCAGCCTACTAGAAAATGCACTTCTTTTCTTCTTCAACTAACATTCTCACAGGTGCACGTAAAAGGCTACCTGATGGCCAGGGCCGGAGCCGCGTGTCGAATCTCCTTTTCTACAGAGAGAACACGCTCGAAGGTCAATTGGCGCCAGTCTAAACGCCTCACCGCCGGTACTCTGGTAGCTTTGTCCGGAGACAACTTCCAAACCCAGTGCTTTGTGGCTGTTGTCGGCGCTCGATACATAATTGGCGGCCTAGAGCCAGATTTTCGTATTCGAGAAGACCCAGCGACACTTCCTCGGATCGAGATATTCTGGGCGAACTACAACGATGCAACCCTGGATCCTACTACTGAGCTTGTCATGCTCGAGGCAAGTGTCGGATACTATGAGCAGGTTAGACATGCTATGCTAGGCCTGCAACATGCAGCCTTTTATTCGTAAGTGGTTGAAATCTCACAGCTCTCCTATCAATCTAACACTCTACCAGTTCCAAGTTCGACAAGTACTTCGTCGATGGGTATAACAGGGACTCAAAGGCAGCTTACCTCAAAGGTGCGCCGAGTCAAAGAGCCGTAGTTCCTGAGGCTACCGTCCAGTTCGACACTTCGCAGATGAAGGCCTTTGAACGCATGACATCCCAAGAACTGGCCATAGTTCAAGGACCACCTGGTACGGGAAAGACATTCACATCTGTCATCGCCCTTGAGAGCCATACGAAGACTCTCCAGACTCTTCGTGTAGGGGACGAAGCTGCTCCACCCGTGATTGTGGCGGCCCAAACCAACCATGCGCTGGATCAACTTCTGGGACATTGCATGGAACGGGACATTTCCATTGCTCGCATAGGTGGTCGCTCAAAGATCGAAGCAATTAATGACCGCACCATATTCAATATTCGGCAACGTTCCAAGATCTCACAGCGGAATGTCAAGGGCGAAAGCGCACACAAGCTTGTTCTTCAGAAGATACAAGACCTGTTATCAAAGTGCTTCCCTGATGGCTTCATCTCTCCAGAGCATCTGCTTCACGAGGGATTGATATCACAAGAACAGCTGACCTCTCTCAACGACGACGAGTGGGAAACAGCAAGCACGGCCAACTCAGATGAAGATGATGATACCAACAGTGGCCTTCTACAGAGGTGGCTCGGCGAAAATGCCGTTCAAGAAGATCTGTCATACAACTACCGCCCTGCTCGCCACGAAACCGAAGCTCCAGCCTTAGAAAATGAACCAGAAGGCAACGATCAACTTTCTCTCGAAGACGACGAGAAACAGCACCTTCAAGGAGACTTCCTATCTACTGAGGTTTTCTGGACCGGCTCTGTCCCGAGCACCATGGCTCGCAATGAGACTGGACTGTGTTTTCAAGCTGAAAGACTTCTCCAAAAGAACTCAGACTTGTACAAGATTAAACCTCCACAGCGAGGTCTAGTCTATCGATATTGGCGCAAAAAACTTATCGGCACCGCAGCTATCGAGTTTCCAAACCTACTACGCGAGTACCAGAAGGCAAGCGATAACTTGAGCATCAGTCGATTTGAGGTCAATGTCAAAGTACTTCAGCAGGAAGGCATTCAAGTCATTGGCTGCACAACCACGGGATTGACCAAGTACCGAGGAATGATAGCGGCCTTGAAGCCTCGTGTTCTGATGATTGAAGAGGCGGCTGAAACTCAAGAAGCCAAAATCACGTCGGCTCTTTATCCATCATTGGATCAGATCGTGCTTGTTGGTGATCACCAGCAGCTGGTTCCCCACACCGTCAACAGAATCCTTGGCCAACCTCCTTATAATCTTGACGTGTCCCTCTTCGAGCGACTTGTTCGGCTTGAAATACCATACACAATGTTACGCGTTCAGCGCCGCATGATCCCCATAATTCGAGAGGTAGTCCATGCTTTCTACCCGAGGCTTGAAGATCATGAGTCTGTGAAAAATCGACCACCAATCCCTGGTATGGGTGATACAAGTCTCTGGTGGTTTCAGCATCAGTGGGGCGAAAACAAGAACGACGATCTCTCCTATTACAACATGAGGGAAGCAGAAATGATGGTTGGATTTGTCAAATACCTCGTCCAGAACGACGTTACCCCGTCCATGATCACTATCTTAACCTATTACAACGGCCAGGTTAACTTGGTCCTCGAGAAGCTCCGCAAAGACCCTCTTCTCAGCAGTTTGCATCCGACAAAGGAATGGTTCGTAAAAACAGTCGACGGCTTTCAAGGCGAGGAGAACGAAATCATACTTCTGTCACTTGTTCGCAGCCCCAGCAACATTCACAATCCTGCCAAAGCCGGCTTTGTTGAAGACGAGAACCGAGCTGTAGTTGCCACTAGCCGAGCTCGACGTGGTATGTACGTCTTTGGAAATAGCAACAACATCCTTTACGGAAGCAAGAGAAGCAAAGAGACATGGCAAAAGGTTTACGATGTCTTTGAGCGACGAGACTGCATTGGTTTCCATTTACCAGTGACTTGCAAAAACCACAGCAAAGTTACTGAAGTTCGCAACCCTGACGACTGGAGCAATCTATCTGGAGGCGGATGCCAGCAACTTTGCGATAAAAGATGCCCGATGGGTCATCCCTGCGAAAACAAGTGTCATGCTTTTGAACAGGCGCGAGTCAAATGCAAGCATCCATACGAGAAGATGTTAGCATGTGGCCACGCATGTACCCGCGAGTGTTGGGATAAGTGCAGATGTCGGGAACGTTGCAACGAACCTTCAGTCACCAAGGTGATGCCGATTCAAACAAAGCTACCTGCAAGCGCACCGGGTAGAGTGCCATTGGGTCCTCAAGCAGATAAAAGTGCAAACACAGGAAAGGGGAAAAGGGGATTCCAGAACGGCAAGCAGGCACCACAGCAAGGCAAAAATGCTCAGCAGCGAGGTAAATGGACTCCAGCCACAAGGAATTGGTCCCAAGGTCGACAAAACAAAAACCCGTCGAACGTTGCTACCTCCCCCGGTGCCAAGTGCTTTGCTACACATGGAAAACGAGCACTGACTTCAAGCGGGGCATCTTCCAAAGCTCAAACCACGCCGGCCTTGGAAAAGCCCCATCGAAAAGAACTTACAAGCGACGATTTGATGGACACTGGGTACAGAGCGTTCATGACAAGACATGACAATATCAACCAGGTAGCCTCTGGACAATCTGAATCTTCGACCCTTCTGGTTGACTCCCCTTTGGTTGACTTGGAAGATGAAATCATCGAGTCCTTGGCAGATATGCACATGGAGCCTCTGTCGTCGGGCGAGGAATCAATATCCGAAAAATGGAGTCCTCGAAAGGTGGCTGAGAAGGAGCGAGATTTGGAAACCTCACTCGCCGAAGACCGTAAGAAAGCAAGGCCGCTTCCACAAACAATGATCCGAGAGACATTTCGACCTGCTACTCCCGGCCTCAATGGAACTCGAACTCTGGGCAAGGCAATCCGCGTTGAGCACACGATTGTCGCCGTCTCTGAGGCTAGCAAAACGCCTAAGATGCATGGCGATTCTAAGGAGCTGTTTAGCAGGAAGCAAGAAATTATCAACGCTGCTGCGGGATTCTGGTATGATGTAGGTGCAGACGCTACAAAGTCTGTGTCTGTACATGCGGCCCCGTCGGCGAAGGAGGATGTGGAGATGGAACTCGTTCGGTTTGTTCCGAATGAGGCTATGAATACGACCAAGAATATGACTGAGGTTGAGGACCTAGAAATGGTACCTATTCGGTTTGATTCGAATGTGACCACATCAAAGAACTCTCCCGAGGTTGAGGATCCACAGGTGGAACTCAATCTGGTTGATTCGGACAAGTCAACTTCGAAGAACAAGGTCAAGATCGAGGATCTGGAGATGGACCTGATTCAGTTTGATTAAAGGCCATGGTAGTCCTGTGGGTGTGAATCAGAGAGAAAGATACCCGGTTGACAGATTTCTTGGTTGCGAGGCAGGATCTGTTGCTTGTGGAGATTGCATTGAGGTTGCGAGAAGAGGGTGGGATACAAACTGGCTTGATTGATGATATGAGAGAGAAACTTGCTACAGAAATGATGAGTTTTCGTTGGCGGTACTGTCAACCTTTTGCTTTGCATTTTCCCTCTTTATAGCAGCTTGCGTATACAGTGACGCCTTTTTTATTCCGACGATCAAGGTTTGAAGTCCTTGGTAGGTGATTAAAGGTTATAGCCGCAGAGGTTTATCAGTGCAAGGTTGAATTCCAGGTTGGTTATGATAGCTACGAGGGACTTAGTGGGGCAACTTAAAGGTTCGTGGTAACTAAGGTACGACTTGGATGCCGCCCGCGCGACGCGAACCAACGCAGACTTGTATTCCCCCCAACGACAGCTCGAAATCACCGACTATTGCTCTCTTCGCTTCTAGACTTCTTCTTGGAACAGCAACATTGTCTTTTTTTGGATATCTACAAATATCTTGGCCCCCCATATACCCTCCTAATAGTCTTGTCCGACGCCGGCGCGCACAGGGAGCTGCAAGGGAATAATATAGCTGTCTACCTGGGAAGCTCAAGGAATCGACAAAAAACGATCACGACTACCCTCTGGCACCTCTCAACCGATGGTGCTCTCATATATAAACGACTCACTATAATTTGCGACGCGATTGAACCGAACCCCAGCCCGGGTTGGCGGTTGCGACACAATGGACGAGGACCGCCTCTCGGCGAGTTCGGGCGAGTCCGACCACGAGCTTGATAACGACAATGAGCTGGACAACGGAAACGACATGGACGAGGTGATGGAGGATGCCGATGATGGTGGGGGAGATAATGATGGGGAGCTGGACGCCGACCTCGATCCTGACGACGATAACAACGACGAGGAAGAATACGACGAAGGCGGAGAGGGAGACGCGGACGCGGACGCAGACGGTGAAGGCGACATAGACGGCGAGGTCGATGGTGAAGTCGACAACGACGGCGAAGGCGAACTCGAAGCAGATAACGAGGTCGAAGCCGATGGCGACGTGGAGGGCGACGGGGACGGCGAAGGCGAGGGCGAGGGCGAAGGCGATGCAGAGGGAGAAGGTGAGGAAGAAGGGGAGGGCGAGGAGGACGAGAACACAACCCAGAGTAAGAATGACAACTCAGAGTCCAACGGCCAAGACAATATCGACGTCAAGATCGAACCTCAGCCTACAGTCAACGGGGTCAATGGAGTCAGCGATACCAACGGCGATAGCAGTCATGAGCCCTCACGAAACATGCATGCTGAACCTCCTCCACTCGTTTCGACCCGACGACCATTTGCCAGCGAGGCTGTCCTCAACGCACACCTCTACGATATCGTTCCGACCATGGCGGCACCTCAATCCACCAGCATCAATGCCATGGCTGTCACGCCCGACTTGCGATACTGGATCACTGGAGGTTCCGACGGTTACATCCGAAAATACGACGGACCCAATACCATCAATGGCAAGCTGTCGTTGACGGTAGCCCAGAGGCATCCTTTCGTGGACAGCGTACACAAGGCGGGGATTCTCATGTCGTACTGGGAAAACGAAGAGCCATTGCCTCCCGGCCGAGGCGATCAGGAGCATATCCTCTCTCCCGTATACTCTCTAGCCGTCCATTCCGAGGCTCTATGGCTTTTGTCTGGCCTGGAATCAGGGGGAATCAACCTTCAGAGTGTACGGCACGATGAAGGGAAGCGTATCCACTGTCTCCAACAACACACCAACGCCGTGAGCGTCTTGACATTGGCGCAAGACGAGAAGAGCGTCATCAGTGGGAGCTGGGACAAGAACATCCTCGACTGGGACTTGAACACTGGGCAAACCACGAGGAGCTTCGACGGCAACGGAGGACAGATCTCGGCTATTGAGCTACGGCCTGCCAACGGAGATCCCATACCAGAATCGGCCGATGAGCCATTGCCGTCTGTGACCATGTCTACGAATAATTGGGTGCCCCCTGTCAACGGGAACTTTACCAATGGTGTCGATGGCGATGGCGTGAGCGAAGGGGATAGAGCCGCCTCTAGTACCGTGGAGGCTGAGGCTCAAGCATCACCCGCCCACGAGAGTCTATTCGGAGGGAGCGACGCTGGAAGTCTCTTTGGAGAGACCAATGAAGAGCAACCTTTTGGTCACGACGAGGACGAATACAACACCGGAACCATGGGCATGATGACAGGTCACGAGCATGAAGGGGGCATGGACCATTCCGCTGATATGGCCATGGCTAGTCTCGAAGATGGCAAAGACATGGAATCAGAACCAGCTCCAGCTGTACCGCCGCTCATCGATGGAGACTCGATGGATATCGACGCGCCCGCGACTCAAGGGGAAGAGTCCGAACCTGCGTTCCCGCCAAGCATCGAGGCGAGCCAGCCCATACCGTCACCACAGCCCGAATCGCGAAAGCGCCAACCGTCTCAAGCGGTAGATGCCGCAGACATAGCTGCTCTAAAACGGTCACGATCCCCGACTGCCTTCAACAGCGACCGGCCTCGCGCGCAGTTCGACCCGTCCCAAGCATCGACGACGACGTTCCTCTCCGCCGCCATGGACGGGAACCTGCGTCTCTGGGACAAGCGTGTGCAAGACCCAGTTGCCCGGATCGGAAATCGACAGGGCGTACCGCCATGGTGTATGGGCGCCTGCTGGAGTCCGGACGGGAACATGATCTACGCAGGGAGGAGGAATGGCACTGTCGAGGAGTTTGATATCCGTCGTGCCAAGAGAGGCTGGGAGCCAAGCAGGGTATTGAAGTTCCCGGCGGGCAGTGGCGCTGTGAGTGCGTTGCGGCCCATGGTCAATGGAAGGCATTTGGTGTGGTAAGTTTGTTTCGTTGACGATGGGATGGTGTCGAGGTTCAAACTAACGCCTCTAGCGCTTCATACGATATCATGCGTCTGTACGATCTCCGCGATACAAGCTCGTACAAGCACTCCAGCGTGCCGTTTCTCATCATCCCTGGGCCCCCGAGAGCAGGCGTGATATCGAGCTTGTACATTGACCCGACGAGCAAGTTTATGCTCAGCGCGGCGGGTACGAGAGGATGGGAGGGTACGAGCACGGAGTCGTTGATTGGGTACGAGATCAACGTGTCGAAGAGATGAACAGTTCCCGAAAAGATGATTGTGCTTCTGCATGGACTGGACGGCTCATCAAGGCGTCAGCGTGTTGGATATATCAGTAATTAAGGTCGGCTGGGTTCTTGGCGTTTAGGGGGTTTCATGGAGTTGGGCAAAAGGAGGGATACACCCGTGTACCTATATCTAGATAGTTCTTACTGTACGCGTTAGCCGCTATTGCCGCTTATGATGGAAGCTGATTGGCCGCGATAAACGCAACCCCATAATACCCCCACTATCAAAGCTACCATTGCGCATCCACCCCAGCTAACCTCCACTCCATCGCGTTCATAATGTCTCCGGATGCGGATTCATTCATCAACAACAGCGTAATTGGTTTAGTGGTAAAATTCTCCGTTGCCAAGCAGCTTCGGGGAGCCCTGGGTTCGATTCCCAGATTACGCAGAATTCTTTTTTGCTCTCCTTCGTGGGTTACTTGTTATGTTTTTAGTTGATTTTCAAAGCCGCTGGTGAAGCGTCGGTTGGAATTGTCATGTTCAGCCAGCCTCCACGACACACAGGTTGTGTTTTCACTCTTGTCTTTTTCTTTTTTTGAATGAAAGTCGCAAGCGTACTTCGTAGATACCACTTTTGCATTGTACACTTTATTCAGCCTCGCTTTTTTGTTAAAACATGTTCATCTTTAAACTGTCCTTGAGTCATTTAATCCTCTTCCCTTTGCCCAGAACAAAGTAGTGACTGTTTCACTCATAATAATGTCATAATAGACTTTGTACTAGTAGTGATGGTCAATGAAAGCATACTTGCTAAAGTCCATCGTAGGCAAATTCCGGTGCCTACCACCCCACTAAACCCGAAGTCCCAATACTCCGAATACTCCGGCTCCGTTCTTGGCATCCCGGAGCTGTCTCCGTCACTTACCGTGACGGTGTCACCAGCGCCATGGATGTTTCACAAGAAATTCTGGAGATAGTGGACTTAATCCTCAACGAAGTTGGCTACCTCCGCGGCCAACTTCTTTGTGCAAATATCTATTTATTGGATGCCCTCCGAGTCGTAGTACGCATCATCCAGTTCTCACAGTATTGCACCATTCGAGAACCAGACTTATAACACTGAGCTTACAGCAACAAACCTACAACGCCAGATTTACAACTCAAAGCTTACAGCTCATCAATATTCACTATGAGAGTCTTACTTACCGGTGGAAGCGGCTTCATCGCCGCCCACGTCCTCGAAACCCTCCTCCACCGCGGCCACTCCGTCGTCACCACCGTGCGCTCCGCCGAGAAGGGCAAGCATATTCTCGCAGCCCATTCGGCGCATTCTCGCGCGACGCTTGATTTTGTCGTTGTCGAGGACATCGCTCGCGACGGAGGTAAGTCACCGAAGCCTTGCGTCTGAGAATTGCAGTGATCACAGCGACTGTTGTGAACTTTTCTGACATGATGCTAGCGTTCGATCGTGCGGTTGTGTCGACGCCTCCTTTTGATACTGTCATTCACACAGCCAGCCCGTATCATTTCCAATCGAAAGACAACAAGAAGGAGCTTCTTGAGCCAGGTATGTCAGAATCAGCCCTGAGAAGCTACTCTTAACTGACAAAGTAAAGCCATCAATGGAACTGTGGGCATCTTGAGAGCTGTCAAGACATTCGCGCCAACCGTCAAGCGCGTCATCATCACGTCCTCGTCTGCCGCCATCCTCGACTCAGAGACTCCCAACAAAGTATACACTGAGAAAGATTGGTGTCCCGTCACCGAGGAGCAAGCTCTTCAAGGTCCCGCGAACGGCTACCGAGCTAGCAAGACCTTTGCCGTATGTCCCATCCCTCCTCACCTCCCTACTCACAACTGACACACCCCAAGGAGCGCGCCGCCTGGAAGTTCGTCGAAGATGAATCTCCCTCCTTCACTCTCAGCGTCCTCAACCCACCTCTCGTCCTCGGCCCCATCACCCACAACCTCACCTCCCTCGCCTCGCTCAACACCTCCAACCAGCGCATCCGTGACATCCTCACCGGCGCAGTGAAGAGCGGCCTCCCGCTCACGGGGAACCATCTCTTCGTCGACGTGCGGGACCTGGCCCTCGGGCACGTTCTAGCAGCGGAGAAGCCGTCTGCGGCAGGGCAGCGGTTCTTCGCGGTGGCAGGGAGGTTCTCAAACCGGGAGATTGTGGAGATTGTGAGGGATGCGTATCCGGAGTTTGCGGATCGGTTGCCTACGACGGAGGAGGCGCTGATGTCGGGAGATTATCCGGGTGGTGATCCGGAGAGGGCGTATGGGTTTGATAATTCGAAGGCTAAGGAGGAGCTGGGAATGCAGTTTAGGGGCTTGAGGGAGAGTATCGTGGATGCAGTCGAGAGCCTGAAGCCATTCTTGTAAGGGTTGAAAGGATCCTGAGAGGCAGGCAAGTAGTCTAGCTGTTGGTAACATTCGTATATTTTATATGTTATTCTCAAAATTCTCACAGTTCTGGTATATTGAACTGGCCACACCAACGTACATGCTACCTCCTTATTGCGGAGAGGTACATCCTACAGTTCGTGAAGCTCAAACCACGTCGATGGCCTATCAAACATCGATGCCCTCCACTCCCACGCATTTGACCTCACCCAAACGAAGGCATCCTCAAGGTCCTACACCAAACCATCTACCATCACTCACCTAACAGACTCCCGATAAGATGGACGCCGAATCGGAAATAGGTTGTCGATGCCAATCAAGATTCCCATCCGCGCCCACCATAAACGCCGCCGACTCCTCCACCAACTCCCACTCCCCCGTAACCGGACTCTTCTGCGCCGACCGAAAGATGATATTCGACCCTAAATCCTCAAAAACCAGCTCCCGTCTTCTCAGCCGCAGCCACTGCTCGTCCTCGTCGCCCTCCATCGTGGCCATCGCCTCCACCTCGCGATTCTTCAACGCAATAGCCCTGAAAATGCGACTATCACGCAGAGCGTTTCGGATTGGGTACTGGCCTAGTATCCGAATCGCCTCGTCTCGAACCGAGGGATCGCGGCACCCAAAGGAGGATACGAATAGGGGCCATGTCCACCCGGAGTCCATGGAAAAGCCACAGTTTGGTCGGTTGGAGATGAGCACTTCGGCAAGGACGTTGATTTCTTGGTATTGCGGTGTGAGAGCCCGCGAGTTCTCGATGCCGGCGTACCGGGGGATAGCAGTGTAAATGTAGAGAATCAGATACTCGACGCGGAGGTTGAGGGCTTGTAGGTAGGGAGACATGTTGTTCGCTCTGTTTGCGACTGCCGCTTGATACATGGGATCGAAGGACTGAGACCATCTCTGCAGCCAGTATCGCGATTCGTCGACGAATTTGGCAATCTTGGGGTTCTTTCTCACGCTGGCAAGTTTCTGCTCGAGCTCTGAGATGTCGGTGATTTTGCTCAAAGCAAGTTGGTTGGTTGTCCCGGTTAGAACGGGGATGTATTGGACCATCTGTCTCTGCAATAGACTCCAATAGCCATTTGCCTCATCAAAGGTAGTAAAGGCAGCGGGCATTTCCTCGAGGAGCTTGATATTCGATTGCTTTGGCTTGAAATATGGTGAGTGTTTAGTGAAGGGTGCAATATGCGGTGGTCTCTGTAGTGGTCCTCCCGGATGCCCTTGTGGAGGCCCTCGCGGGGAAGGTCGGTCAACCTGACTCGGTGGGCTATCTTGGCTTTGCGGACTTGGAAGGCCTGTAGGCGTTTGTTGAGTACCGGAAGATGCCCTCCATGGTGAACCCGGTTGACTTGGCGAACTCGAGGCTAGAGGCGCAACAGGAGTGGATGATTGTGATGCGTCTGAAGGATCGTGGGAAGAAGTGGGCGGTTGTGGCCTAGGAGGAAAAAAAAAAAACTTTTTGTACGAGCCCATAAAGGATCGTGACTGTAGCTCTAGAGGCTTGTAGCATTCGAGAATCTCCTGAACCAAAGCGGGCGGCGCTGGTGCGATGCTGACCAGATCCGGAGCTTTTTCCGTACAGGCCGAAAGCTCATTGAGCATACTGAAGCCGTGAGTGACATGTTTCAAGGCGGCTGGCATATTTCCCCTCTGGGTCTCAAAACAGATGAAGAGTAGTGACGATAGCATAGCGGTCCTGAGGCCTTCCTTGGTGGGCTTGGCTTTGGACTGTAGACGTAGAGCCTCACAGTAGTAGATGATGGCGTTGAGATAGTGCTTGTTACCGTTCATCAAATCAGGCGTAGGCGACTTGGCCTCGGATTCGGCATCGCAAGCCTTCCGCAGAGCACCCACAGCCATGGCGCCGTATCGTAAAGTCGTCTCCTGCAGCGTGAGCTGGGGCATGGTAGCTGTCCATAACGTCGATTCGCCGAGGCCACCGCTGAGGAAGCCGACGGAGAGGTAGGACCACTCGTCAAAGTATGCGCGCTGTTCGCTGTTTTCGAAGTAGTGGGTGTTGACGGTGGGTTCGCTCAGGATCAAGGGGGCCTTCTTGGTGTGGATGAGCTTAGCATTGTGCTTTTGGTTTGTAGGTTCGAGGTTGGAGACGGCGGGTGTTTCTGAGCGTGTGGACTGGGCATCTGCGGCTTCATTGTAGCCGTCACAGTAGCCTCGCCATTTCATGCAGTTGAGGCACGATGGTTTTGTTTCGTCGCATTTGACGTGTCGTTTTCTGTGAGATGAAGCGTCAGTAGATGAAGCCGTGAGATGGCATGCCCAAATGTCTAAGCGTCTAGACGTCAACAGTATATGACGAAGTGACATGGATTCCAAGATCACTTTAATTACTCACTTGCCTGTTGAGATCTCATCAGCACTCAATCATCAACATAAAAAGTATGCGGACTTCACTCACAAGTACTACATCCCGTACGAGCCCTAGTCGAACTCCGGCGCGTATGCCTCGTCCTCGACTCGAGTGCAAACCGATGAGTGCCTCCTCTGGCTGCAGCGGCCCCTGCAGGCCTCCTGGGTGCGGCTGAAGCGGAAGGGCTGAGGGATCCTCGTCAGATAGAGTGTTCACCAAAGCGTCGGTAACGACGCAACCAACAGCGAGCGGGTTCACTTACTGCGTAGGATTGCCACTGCCGCCGCTGCCGCTTTCACTGCCGATGCGGCTGACTTTTAGCGGGATGGAGAATTGAATCTCCATTTTGCACTCTTGTTGGTGCTTCTGCTTGGCGCTGAATGGCAGAGTGTGAGTGTTGTTGTGTTGTGCAATTCCCTGTCTCGTGCCGCGCAACAACAGGTATTACAATGCGCGCCTTGTTGGGCCGAGGCGTGCACAGAGCCTCGGGCGTTATTGTTATGAAGAGGCAACGGACGGAAATCGTACAGTACAAGCTTGGGGGACGGGGGGATAATTGTGGCAATAAGAACGGAGAGATGGAGATTGCTGATCGATGGATGGGGCTGAAGGGATCCGCACGGGGTTGGGTTGACTGGAGACGCTGGAGTCACGAGGTGAGGAATTAACCATGGCCAAGGAAAGCCAAGACGGCAAGGAAAAGCGGCAGCTTTAGATAGGACTCTAGATGGAGACCCTCTTAGTAGTAGGCCGTGAGTCCTAGTTAATAATGGCCAGCCTGAGGAGCGAGAGTGAAGAGACAAGAGAGGATTGTACTTGTGAGTGAGTGAGTGATGATGGGTGTGTGGATAAGGTCCAATAATTATTGAAGCTACCCCCGGCTCCGAGCAATCCCAACCCCAGCCTGGTTCCTTTTGGCTCCAGCCTCTTTACCAATTGTCTGTCCCACCAGCAACAGGGGGCACCAAGGTTGTGGAGATGGCACCGAGGTTCGCGGCCGAGTCCCACGACGCTAAAACGCGCCGAGGCGCCCTACTCCCTCTGATACTAGAAACCAAGAACTGGGCGCGATGCCTGCGGGCTGTCAGAGGATGCGGCATCTTGAACTTTCAGCACCATCGCAGCCCGAGTCCAGAGCTTGATTGCACCGCCAAGGCGAGAACAAGAAATAGCGACAGGGATAGCCGAAGGAGTCAAGCATACTGTATGCCTGAAGATCCCAGAGACAGGGTCCAAATCTCTCGGCCAGGCTCCATAAACTCAACCCGGCGTCATGCATATGCAGCTCTCTCAATTCGAATCGCTACCGTAGAACATACTTTTCTTTGCCGTCTTGTTGCCGCAAGCTCGTTGCGGAGCCCCAGCCAAAGGCATCCCGGGTCTACTTGTGGGTGCCCGTCTTTCTCGTCGGTTAGGGCTGAACGCTCGAGCGTCTTGAACCACATGGCACCGTGGCACCGCACATGGTCGTGGATCCTGTGGTCTTGGCTTCTGGGAATGGTCACATATTGGGGTTGTTCTCGCGTGCCCATTGTTCTCGGCTTCTGATTCGGACCAAACGTCACTCTTGTGTGGAGTCTATCAAGCAGGGCCTAGCCATTCCATCCAACAAGGATATCCGGAAGTTGGCGAAATTGAAGGGGGCAGCAGGGTGATAATGAATTTTTACGGTTATTCTCTTGCTAAGGGGATTTGCCCTGGGGCTTTTATTATGAATGCTTGAACATCCTGGGTTTCAAAGATTGCCGTTGCGTACGGATTCCCGCAAACTCTCTTGAAAAGTCTGAATACGATGGTTGATGCCAAGCTCACATAGCATCCGGCAAGCTTTCTCATATCAAATAAAAATTCCTCGTCGTCGAGTAGACAGTGGTACTGCGGTCCGAGCTACGATGCTGGTAACTGATCAATAGTACTGCATAGGCTGTCCATGATGGTGGCAATGGAAAGTCAATCGAGCGGTATAATTCGGGCGTCATAAACGCGAGTGACGACACAGAGCATGTTCCATGCAGTGCAATAAGCTTTTTACAGATTATTACTGTAAAAGTCACCCTCAAGTCTCATTATTTTCTCTTATTTCCCTTCATCGACCTCATTTGTTCTCCTTAGCTACATCCTCCGCCGTAGTAGGCAAAAGCTCCTCAGCGGAAGGGCGATTCTCGATATTATCACCCCTCTGACCCTTCGGATGATCGCTATCAAATCCCATCTCATGGATCGGGTCATGAGCATTGGCACCAACACCCTCGAGTCCAGCTTCTGGATGCTTTCGCTTTCCGCCATGCATCTCTCGACTGGATTGGCCCTGTCCAGGATGCCCAGGTCCCCGGTGAGCGTCCCCCGAAGTAATTCCCTGAAGAGTGTCCGAGGCATCAACTGGCATGACAGAGTCTGATTCTCCGGGCTTGAAGGAACGATCCTTTGGCGCTGTGCCGGGAGGATAGGTTTCGGCGTGGAACTCAGGCACGGCATCGTTTCCGACGTGGATGCCGGCACCGTGCTGCAATTTGTTAGTACTTATTAATTGAGCGTGGTTGATTGCCTGGGATCTTACGCCCTTGTGTGTTCGAGGTGCTGTGGGTGGTCTTTTGTCTCTGAACTCGCCCTGGCCGGCGTTGACGGAGTTGGGGTTCACCGACATTATGGCGATTTGCGAGGATATCTCAGATCTCTGAATTCAACAATATCAAACGTTTGATGTGAAAGCTGTTGTATTGGAGATTTATCCTCATAGCCCGGGACCTTGGTCCTTTATAAAGCAGATGTGAATCGATGATGATGTAAAGCTGAGCACCATCACGACCACAGTGTAGACATTACATCACGGTGGAAACTCTATTTCAGGACGTGCAACAACTTCAAGATCTGGTATAATATTTTCTGTGATTGATTTGAATCCGAAAAACAGTTGCCTGATGAAAGTTGCATGCTCTTCTCGTGATGTGATCAATCGTGGAATTGTCTCACGACGATGAGGCTGAAAGCTTCCGTGGGTTATATGCACGAACGACCACCGAAATACTTCCAAGTTTCGACAAAGTACTGATTAGATATATGCTTTACTTCTGTAGTTGTAATGTACTGGCACAGTATGCGAATGCACCCGGTTGCCTTTTGCAGTGATGAAAAAAACGTCATCGGTTGTCATCGTCGACGGGATGTTCCTTTAGGTGTTGGAGTTAAGCCGATGGAATTGTGAGCACGTCTATCCAAGCAAGAAAGATGTTGAAGACCCAACCAAGCAGTGGCAGACTGCTACATGAGGTCCTCGATATCTGGAGGGCTTCTCAATATGCCTACCCTGTGGCCCTGCAGTTGCGATGCATCGGGAGCTTGGCTATGACGGCGCATTTATCTAAGGATTATTTGAGCGTATCTTATCGCTCTGAAGTTTGCCTGGGATCCAATAGAACAGGGTTGTAAAGAATATGGCAAACGGGTTATAGGACTTCTGTTCAGCATATTTGAAGATGAGGGTTCAGATTACTCCTTGCCTCAATGAATTGTCAATTTTCCCGCCAACTCAAATAAGTACCCAGTTGAAGATCATTGAAACGTCGTCAAATTATATCAAGACCTCCCCAGCGCTCATGGCCGTTTAAGCTGTCAACGCGCCATTGCTGCGAATACTTCATTTATACGCTTCAATGTTCCACGACGTCGCCCTAATCAATGATGATATGGGCACCAAACATCTGAATGTCCCTGATCCCAATTAACCCCACTAACTTGGAAGGTTTGCGGGTCTTCCCAAACACCCTAAGCGCCGTTGCGCATCATCGACAGGGGGGAATCTTGTTAGGGGCACAAGGATCGACAATCGATTGTCGCACCAGCAACAGCAGACTGGGATGAAGCTGACTGGAAACTGGGATGAATTCCGTTTTATCCCGTCATAATAGGGAGGGAGTAAGGGATGGAAACATCCTAAACATTTAATGAATAGATTGTGAATAAGTACTTGGATGGAATGAATTCTTTTGATGCAGTTACTTTCCCAACTCGGAGTTTATATCCCGTCTTCGTTGTTCGAGGGATGCATGCGCAAAGTGGGAAGGTGCTTGCTTGCATGTGCATTCAGTGGTTGCAGTGGTTACAGTGGCTGCGGTGGTAGACTTTAGTAGTGGTTGCAGTGGTAAACTCTAGCAGTGATGCTGTTTCACGTCTGCCAAGGAGGTGGCTCCTTCTTCATCCATTCTCTGAGCGGGCTGCATCTTGACACCTGCCACTTTTGTCGAGTAAAGGGAGAGAGAGAAGGAGACAGAAAGAGGTGCATCATTTTGCTCCTGCTTCTTGTAAACGACTCGCTCAAGTCCATCACCAACTCAACTCCCACCATCAACATCACCATCATCGTCGAAGAATAGTCGCTCATCAACGTCACCTTCACCTTCATCTTCACCTTCACCTTGGCAACCATCAACAAAGGAGCGTCATCGCCTTTCCCACCCACCAAAGATCCTCCTCACTCAGCAGCCCCCAAGCAGCCCCCGGTCGCGGTCGCGCCCCTCACTGCACACTGCTCGATCATTGTCCACTCCATCCGTCGACTCCATACGAGTACCCAACGAAACCTCGTACTCAGCCAATATCCACTGTCAGACACAGCTCGCCCACAAAAGCGTTACGAGACACCACTACAACACGAGGCGTCGCTGACAGCCTGACTTGACTGCGACCGTCAGACTAAATTGAGACACCCGCCTCGCCCGTCCCTTCACCTGTCCAACTCCGTATTGTCGACCTCGTCTGCCGACTGTCTTCGTGTCTTGTTGTTCACCTGACGATCGTTCTCAGACGGCGACAACTGCGCCACCTCCCACACCCAACCACGGCCTTCCATATTGCATCCAGAATCTTGGGCCCGCGACGCCATTCCGCCCCCCGAAATCCCCGAAGTTACTGGGTGCGTTAGTCCGTGGGCTGAGCTGCGCTAAACTTGGCCTAAAGCCTTGCTTTCGGTCCGTGTCCGCTGTGGCAGTGGCCAGTGTGCATGGGCTCTTGTTGTGGACCCGCATTTCGGCCACCAGCTCCAGCCGTTGCTCGTCTCAACGACCTCGTCAACACTCGAAACTCTCGCTCTCAAGTCTTTCACACGCCGCGGCTTATTACCCTTGCGTCGCTTTGAACCCCGAATCTCAAATCTCTATTTCGAGACCACGCCCACAATCACACTCCCGACCGCATACGTCGCCTTGCCGAGACACCCATCTCACTGAGCCGCGTCCCCGCCTTCCCTCCTCGAAGCGGTTCGCGGCTGGCGGAGCACTTTCTGCACTGCTCCTCTTAATCACCGCTGCCGCCTTGTGTCCTTCCACCCCAACATCCAGAAATGCAGCACTACGCACAAGACGACCCTTTCGAAAGGGAGCCTCTCGATTCATCGCCGAGTCCCTATAACTCTCCTTCCCGGCGACCGATCCCTCCATCACATGGTTATTCACAGCCTGCCGTGCCCTATTACGACGCCGCACCTCGAACAAACCACCCCAGCGCCCACCCCGACTCGGCCTTTAATCGTCAGTCAGGCCAGGGTCATTACGACGACACTCAAGCATACGGCGGCACCGAAGACTACGAAAGCCCTCGGCACGAGGCTCCCAATCCATCGCGTCCTAGCGACAACGAATACTACAGCAGCGCAGGCGCAGGTCGTGGTAATACGGGGTACGCACCTCCACCCGCCGTCAACACCATAACACCGGGGTCTGATAACTTTGGGGAATCTGCCTCGGGTGGCATGGCTGGCATTGCCTACAACGTTGCTGACCGCAATCCTCGATTTAGTGGCATGGATGCACTACATAGCGGACTGCCTCCGCCTCCCTCACGATCCCAGTACCCGAACGTGCCCGAACACACTTACTCTCCCCAACCGCACGCAGCGTATGCCTATGACTCGGCATCTGCATCTGGGAGCAACATGAACGATCGCGACTCTCACTCGCACTCGAGCCTGAGCGGTTTCGGTGCAACTGCTATTCCTCCGAGCTCGCGATCAGCCTCTAATTTTGGTCCCGTCGACCCCTACATCGACGACCCTTATCAAGGATATAGTTCCAGAAGCGCAAACCACCTTGGCGTCGTTAATCCTAATGAGATCGAAGACGATGGTGACGATGGCCTTCACTATGGTAAACAAAGCCAACGAAACTCTATGCTCAGCCTACCACATTCAGACCGAGCCAAAGGCATTGGAGCAGCTGCAGCGGTAGGCGGCGGAGCGGTGGGCAGCGGTCTTTTACGGAAAGGTACGTCGCCAGTTTGATGATTGACCATGGGCTAAACTAATCACTCTGATCAGCTTATCCCGGGGGTAGCGAGTACGATCTAGGTACCGGACATGAAAAGTCTTCGGACTGGTTGGCAAAGCAGAAAGGCCACAAAAAGGTCTGGAAATGGGTCATCATCATTGGCGTCTTCATCCTCATCGTGGGAGCCATTGTTGGCGGCGTAGTAGGCGGGATGTTGAACAATAAAAAGGGCAGTGGTGGCAGCAGTAGCGGACACAAGGGCCAGTCTGCCAAGGACGACCAGGAGAAGAATGGCGACCTTGACAAAAACAGTGCAGAAATCAAGGCGCTTCTCAACAACGCCGACCTGCATCGCGTGTTTCCCGGCATGGATTATACCCCGCTCAACACCCAGTATCCCGACTGCGTACACAACCCTCCCTCGCAGAACAACATTACACGCGATGTTGCTGTTCTCAGCCAGTTAACCAACAAGATCCGTCTTTACGGAACAGACTGCAACCAGACCGAGATGCTGATTCATGCCATCGATAAGCTAGACCTGAAAGACGATGTCAAGGTTTGGCTAGGCGTGTGGCAGGACGACAACACGACGACCAACAAACGACAGCTTGAGCAGATGTGGACAATCCTTGAAGACTACGGTGACGACCCTTTCGAAGGCATTATTGTTGCCAACGAAATTCTCTTCCGTAAGGAGATGACCATCACTAGCCTCGGCTCCCTTTTGGACGACGTTCGCTCGAACCTTACCGATATGAAGCTTGACCTGCCTGTTGCGACTTCTGATCTCGGCGACGATTGGACTTCGGCATTGGCCGCAGATAGCGACTATATCATGGCCAATATTCATCCTTTCTTTGCCGGTGTGGTGGCAGAAGATGCTGCTGATTGGACCTATAATTTCTGGGACACTCAGAATAAGCAATTCTGGAAGTCGGACAAGCAGAAGAACATCATTTCCGAGACTGGCTGGCCTACGAGTGGTGGAAAGAGTTGCGGCAGTGCCACGACTTGCACCACGGGATCTGTTGCTGGAATAGACGAGTTAAACACTTTCATGGAGGGTTGGGTCTGCGATGCTCTCACCAACGGTACAAACTATTTCTGGTTCGAAGCGTTCGACGAACCGTGGAAAGTCAGATTCAACACGAAGGGCAAAGCTTGGGAAGACCAGTGGGGCCTGCTGGACGTGGACAGAAACCTCAAGGATGGCGTCAAGATTCCCTCGTGTGGCGGCAAAACCGTTTCCTGATGATGGAGCATATGATCGACAATGATGTACGATACGCATGTGTTCCAGAGCAGAGGTATCCGGACCTTTCCTCTAACGACTTCGAAACTTGCGATGTCTCATGGCGTGGTTCTGTCATTTTGATGCCTGGGACCTTTGCAGATTAGACTGCATGGTGGATTACCAGCCCTGCTGGCATTTTGTCGACCTTGAGATCCATTTTCCATGGATTGCGAGAGGGCGGTTAATATTGGATAGGACAAACACGCGTGTTTCACGTCTGTCGTCTGTCCTTACGAATGGCGTTTGGGCGCCCCAAGGCCGGGGCGGTGGTGTAAAATGCTTGCATTTCTTTTCATCTTTTGGTGATTAAAGGGGGATGGATGGCTTCATGTGATGATAAGGGGATAAAGAATCACGATTGCTTCGATTACTAGGACACATGGTACATAGTTCCAGGCTTGCTAGCACAAGATTCTGATGATAGTATAAAGATGATATATCAATTTACTCTCTGATAACTTTTGAAGACTCTCGTTCTGGTCATGAAACTATATAGGAGGCAAGCCTTGTGCTGTCAGTATGGCAATCTGAGAAATGGCTTGGCAAATACTAGCTAGCCCCTGTATCTAGAGCTGCCCCAAAATTGGCTCTCTTCGTTCAATAAATTGTAATCGACGGTCCTATTCCATGGACCATTCGCACGATGCATGGCTTTCCTAGTGGGCATAGCTTCCTCATTCAAAGAGACCGTGATCGATGTTCCTGTTCCTGAGGAGCATTCGCCCCCTGAGCAGCGGTTTGAATAGGCGCGTTCTCTCTAGTCTGAGCAGCAGGCGACTGCTCAATCAGCCATGTCAGATCGTGGGCCATCCTCCCAACCATCGTCTGGATATTTGCCAGCCAATGGCCCATCATGTTTTGGCGCTGGGTAACTTCGCTGAACTTTTGGAAAAGAGCCCACTGGTTATCTTCAAGTGCAGCCACTCGGCTCTCCATCTCCTTTGCGTGTTCTAAGCGGATTTTTTCTTCAGTTGTAGAGGGAGCATCAAGTTTGGCGGGAGCCTCCGTACCGTTCTGCGCGAGATGGGCGTGGTCGTCTCTACCATCGGGGGCGGCAGCTTCGAAGCTCTGCGCGATGATCTTGCTGATGAGGTCGTTCATGTTGCGGGACATGGTTTCTTTGATGCCTTGCTCGTCCACGGGCTGAGAGTTGGCTTGCATGTTTGCAACGGGAGCCAGGGGGCTGGCAGCAGGAGTGCCTTCTACTTCGTTGACAGCGGCCATTTCATTGATAGCGGCTGTGGTGAGAGTTCCGAGCCGCAGAGGCGCGTTGGCGGGGAGGTGACCGGAACGTTTGCGGGCGTGGTGATAGTCTTCCCGAAGGAGGTGACGCTCTATCATCTCGTCGACGTTGGTGTTGCACATCTGCGTTCCGCGGCGGCGACTGGTAATCAGTTAGAATAGGGGTGATATAGGGGGAGATGGGGACTAACCGCTTCTCCAGGAGGGCATTGGTAGCGATTCGAAGCATCACTTTGCGATCGGATTTGTTGGAGTACTTGTATTCGTCTTTATTCGAGGTGCGATCGCAGCATTGCCAGATGGCTTGGTATTCGGCTTCGCGAGCGCGGAGTTCGACGCGGTTGTTCGGGGCGAGGCGGCTGCGAGGGACCATGATGGGGGGCATGATGGGTGGTGGTTGGTGATGTTTTGTGTGTTGAAAGGAATGGTATCGGAGTGAGAGGTTCGAGTTGTAAGAGATGGAAGGGAGGTATGTGAGTAACTTGAGTCGAGGGAGGTTGATGAAGAAGACAGACTGGTGTCAGGAGAGAAGTTGGAGTAGAAGGTAGATTGGTGCGAGAGAAGAAGTCGATGTAGACGGTATGTTGGCGTAAGAAGAGAAACGGCAGAGTGCTAGAAGGTATGGATAGAAGAGCTGAGTTTGGAGAAATGCTATCAGAGAAGAATAGTGAAAAGTTTGATGGTAACACAGTCTCGGGCAGAGTCTCGATTTGTTGATGGATGTTTGATGTAGGCGATCAGGTCGGCTCAAGTATCAAATCGACGTTAGAGAAACAATGTGTTGAACTAGGTTTCGAATGAGGGCATTCAAAGCGGAGTTCGAAGTGTGGAAAGAGAGATTTCAAAGTATGAGTTATGGATAGTGTAGAGCAAGATGATGGAGGGAGTTGGTTGAGGCAGAGGGTTAATTGACGAAGAGAGTAAACTGGAATCGGGCGTCGGAAGTAGGAAATGGAAGTAATCCAATTCAAGTTGCTACAAGAACGACGTCGTATGAAGTGAACTGGCGGAAGGGGTTTAAACGAGGAAGAACTGTGATGAATCGAGGTCACAGATGGTTTGAAATGTGTTGTGCCGAAGCCTTGCTTGCCTTGGGTATGCCTAAGGAGTTTGAGCGAAAGAGGCTGGAGACGACGAGCGCAGCATGAACCAGAGCTTTGGTAATGTGGTCAACAGTGATTCACTCTGTGAAGAGCACGCAACAAAGGTAAAGAGGCTTCCCTTCCATTCTGTGTCTGCCAGTCGCTGAAATTGAATAAGAAGCTTTTGCACCCACGTTGTATGCCAGTTCGCTACCCCTGAAGGGACTACGCTATCGTCGTAGACTTCAGCTTTTCCACAATCTCATCCTCTGCAGTTTTCCCTCCTTTTTCTGACTCGTCTTTGATCGACTCCTTTTCTCCTTGACTTGTCTCTTCTCCTTTTTTCTTCTCACCCTTGGGTGCCTTTTTTATTCCTTCAGAGGTCTCCGCTGGCTTCTCCTTCGGAACATGACCGCAGGTATCTGGCCGCCAGTAGATACACGTGCTAGAGAATGCCCAGCTGCGAGAATGCTGCGGCACCATGCTCTTTCCGTACGTCTCATCCATTATCCTCATAGGTTTCATGTCGTCTCCATCATCAATGCCCAGGGAAACTATCCTATTTGGGCACTCATATCAGCTTTGCTACAACGCGCCAACGAGGCAAGACTTACCGTTCCCAAACTTCCCAGCCTGTACCGACGTAGATGGCAGGGCTGTGTCGCTCAAGAGCCATCGCGTAAATGGGTCGATAGAGATGGACGGCAAAAATGAAGGAGTCCGCGTCGACCATGTCGCAGCCAGCTGGAGTCTCGACGACTTCGTGCCCAAGACTGGCGAGGAAGTCTTTGTCAGATTGGGCGAAAGCCGGGTCCTGGAAGACGCATTTGATATCTTGTTTCGTGAGAGCCTCTATATAAGGCCGGTCAGTCAAGCAATACTCACACACCAACGCCCTACATACCCAGCTCTTCCACCATGATCAAGAACGCAACCAACTGAACGAACGAGCAACGCTTCGCCACCTCCGACGTATCCCTGCGCGGATCAAACGTCCCGATGCCCAAGTTGATCGCCCTAGAAATAGGTCTCGTCGGGATAGCATGCGCAGCCACCATCTTACGGAGCATCTTGCAGCATGTCTCGGTCTCAAACCCAGCCCGGGTCTTGCGAAACTCGGCATCGATATCCTCGACGGACCGGAGTGGTTTAGTGCGCGGCGGCTGCTCGGGCAGATCTATAGGGAGATTCAAACGAATTTTGCCGCGCTTTCCGCGGGCTTTGGGCTTGACATATGTCCAAGATTCGCTTTCACGATCGTCATGATGCTCGCTGGTGGGGGCACCGTCTTGCGGCATGGTGGGTTTTTGTGTGAGGGGCCATGAGCCCAGCTCAGGAGACCCTGAGTCGCCGGGGAGGAAGAAGGGAGTCTCAAAGACTGCGAATTGGCTGGAGGTGTACGCTATGTTTATGAATGAAGAAGGAAGAGTTTACAAAGGGTAGATATACTGATGGAACTAATGATGGTGGTTGTGTTTGTGGTTGTGATCTAAGAATTTCGGCCCCACTGTTTCGGTGAGACGTTGAGAGGTTCGGTGAAGCGGGGTGTTCCGAGGTGAGGGCGTACCTGCCTGTTTGCTTCGTTGAGGAAAGAACACAAAGAATTACCAGGAACGTCGCGCAATACGACTCTTCCTTCTCCATCGTCATCACCATTCATCGCTTCCTCCCATCGCCATGGAACCACTTCCCAAGCACAACCTGCTGACAGCGAGCACTGCTGTGTTCTTTGCTGATGGGTAGCACGAGTATTGGTGCACCGCGAAACCTTGTGATTAGGCTGATGAATCACTTGCTCACCGACCACCAGCCACCAACTGTGCGACTCCCGCTCTTCTTCGGCATTTTCATCGTTGGCCTTTGGGGTATGACGGCGCATCCTCCGCCAACTCTGGAGTGACAGACACTGTTTCATGGCCTTGCCACGATGTACGACTGCGACCACCAAGATGGAAACCTCCGAGCGGCACCGAGCGGGTCAATAGGGTCGCTCACCGATTCGACGTATTCGTACGAAATAAATGGAGGAAGTAATAGCCTACGCGTTTGAAGTCGTCTGTTCATTCATATGTACAGTCAAAGGGCCATCACACGCGGCGGCTGCACCGACGGTTCAACGGCCGCCATATCAACCAGCACCTCCCGTCTCATCCGATCACCAAGCGCATCGGCCCCAGAGTCAGGCGATGGCCCGGCACATGGGATATCGCTCCCGTCCGTCTGCATCACAACCCCCAGCGGCCCAAATATAACGGCCCCCAACGCCTCCGACGATGCCAGCCTCCTCGCCGCTGTGCTTCCCAGCGCTCCCAGTGCCACTATCCGCCCGTGTCCCATTGGCCGGCCACGGCTCCCGTCCGCCAACTCGGGCATGGTGCCGGCGCGTAAAATCGTCTCTTGCTGCTCCAACCAGATCCCGAATCGCCGTCGACACCACTCCACGGTCAATTGTCCTTGCTCTTGAGCTTTGTGATTGGGTCTTTATCGGTCTAAAAGCAGGGGTCACACCCACGCCATGCAGCTCCGCGGCCTCTGACTGGGCCGCGCCGCGCCGTCCTTCGAATCACACCGGGGGCTGCCTCGCCGTTCACAGCATGGAAGAGTGCTTGCACATGCAGGTTGGGCGGCTGCGATGGCCAGCGCCATAATAAGACTTGCTGGCCTGCCCTCGTTCACGTTGGCCCGTCTCGAACCTCAATTCTTTCTTCTCTAGCCTCTTGTCTAGCTGCGATAATCTGCTTCTGCTTCTGCTTGCTTGTACTTGTGCCCCGTTGTCGACGACGAAGAATCATCTGTTGAGCTTCAAAGGCTGCGCCTTGAGAAGTACAGCTACGATCAAAGCATCCCGGTCTACACTCGCCCAACCCCTCCGACGAAAACACTCAAAGCACCCACCCGCTTGTCATTCACCACGCGGCACGACACAGACAGCTTTAGGAAGAAATAATTCTATTCGAACCCAAGTCAATCAAGTTTGCTTCGGAAAACCTTCGAGTCGCACCACAATACCCGCCAACTCACTCGTCCACCACACAACTCGAACATGCGGTCCTCAGCTCTCCTCACACTCGTCCTCGCCGCTGCCGTCTCAGCACACAGCGTCATCACCTATCCTGGATGGCGAGGAAACAACCTGATCACCAACGAAACCTTCCCCTATGGCATGCAATGGTTGTATCCTTGTAAGTTGCTCGTGGTGGTGTCCTCTGCTCCCAAGGATCTCGGCTGACACAGATATCCAGGCGGCGGCACAACTCTTACCAAAAACCGCACATACTGGCCAACCACCGGAGGCGCGATTGCCTTCCAGCCAGGTTGGTTTCGAGGCCATGAGACGGCCTATGCCTACATCAACATGGGCTTCGGCGACGGTGGTCCCGACGGCGGCCCCATCAACATGTCCAACCCCATGATCCCAGGCTTCCAGATCATCGGCCCTACCAACAACCCCTTCCCCGGCACCATCTGCCTACCGCAAGTGCCTCTCCCCAAGAACACAACGGTCAAGGCAGGCGACAAGGCCACAATCCAGATCGTCGAGTTAGCCATCCACGGCGCATCTCTCTTCTCGGTACGCAACCCCATCCAGTATCTGCCCCCATTCACAGACTAACAATAACCAGTGCGTCGACATCATCTTTGCCGATCCCGGCGATTCCCGACTCGGCGACGTCAACGAGACCAATTGCTTCAATTCAACCGACATTGGCTTTGCCGAAATCTACACCATCACCACCAAGGAGTCCGGTGTCGACAACTACATCAAGCAATCCGGCGCTGACCTCCTACGGAGGATAAGCTGGGCTGGCTGGCTACCGCTCCTGGGCGCGGCGGTTTGGCTCGTGCTGTGAGATGTAATGGATGGATGAGAAAATGTATATGGTGCATAATGAACGGCGTTTATAGGTGTTGGGATCCCTCTGGGTCTGGGTCTGGGGTTATACCCCAATTTGATTAATCTGTTAAATTCTTATGACATGTCGTGTCTGTCCTTGTTAAACGTGCCTTTATTAAGGACGCAATTAACTGTGTCTTTAAATGATATATCAGGAGTTCAAGTGTTGCGTGGTATGTGTATGACACCGAGGATTCGTAACTCGCAACTATACACTCACAATTCCGACACAATCGTTGTATTCACCATAGCTCCCGTAACCCTGGCGAACCTCCTACTCCTGCAGAAATTATCGCATAGAACTAAAATCACAGTTTCAGCATGGCGCCTCTTATAGCTCAAACACAACTTCACAGGTCTACTAAGCCAGGGAACACTTATTATTAGATGAATAGAGGCTATCAAGCCAACTCTAAATCTATTACTAAAACAACCTATATAAGCATCTGATTTTAAGATAGACAGCCTTTAATTAACAGGACAAAAATATAAATTTGCGAGTCGCTCGTATACAGATTAGATATCTGATAAAATTACTCCGAGGTAGAATGAGGACAAAAAAGCAAAAAGAAATGATCACGATGGGGATCGAACCCACAATCTTCTGATTCGTAGTCAGACGCCTTGCCATTGGGCCACGCAACCTTGCTTGATGAAGAGTAGGCCTTGCCTGAAGGCCTATATTGGATACCCCGCTGGCTCTGTTTGTTCAAAATGCTACTGGCTGCTTTTGCAGCGGTCCTCCCTCGACGACTCCAACTCTAAGGAATCCCCACTTGAAACAGAGTGGTCTTGGAGCACCCGGTTTGAAACGTCGGTCTATGTCATCTATGCTGTCATTCTCACTGCCAGTCTTTCCAGCCGTAGTGTCTCATATCTTCGCAAACCTGTTCCAACTTTACAGCCGCCGCCTGATGCTTTCATCGTGGTGCTACCTTCGCACATTCCACCGCGACGGCCTTGACTCTCTCTTCAGTACTCTTGCTAGCAGCGTCTTGGATCCAGGATGCGACCGAAAGGTTGACGGCTTCGACCTTGGATGCAGTGAGCAGGGTGCCCAGGGCCACAAATGCTCGGTAGACGACTTCCGAGTCGGTTTGGTCCTTGAGAATGGCACCGAGGATGATGATAAGACGGCGTCGCTGCTCGGGGGCGAGGAGTTTCTCTTTGTGCACGAGGACCGAGTAGTTGATGAGGATGGTTGTCGCGGCGATGAGCACGTTGCGGTTATACCTGCCGATAGCCTCACTACCACCTATGCCAGTAACTTGCTCTAGAACAGCAATGGTCTTGTCTGACTGTGCGCTTGCCACGCTGCGGCCGTTTGCAGAGCCAAACATGTTCGCGACGGTCCTGAGGCCCATCATGACGGCGTTGTCGTTTGGGGCCGTACCTTGTGGAATGGCAGACGTGATGGCCAGATCGAGGAGAGAGCCTTGCTGGTGATCCGAGAAATGGGCGACAACGGGGTACTTAGCCATGCAACGCAGTAGATCTAGGCCTGGCAGCCGATCCGAGTAAGGCCATTGTGTAACGATCCTCACGACGAGGTCCAATGCTCGGGGAGGTATGGCCTTGTTGGATTCTAGGGCGCTGCGTAAATCCCCTAGAATTGTCTCCTCGGATGGGTTCAACGCAGCGTCCTTGCGTCCTGACGATACCATGTTTTTGTTGATGCTGAGGATCTTATTGAACATGGCTATGAAGATCATTAGCTATCGACACTGCGTAGACTCGAAGACTGACTCACCTTCGTATTTGGCCGCTGAGATACTCAGGTATTCCTTCTGAGGAAGAACCTTGGGTGCTTGGGCATCGGTGCCATCACCAGGTCGATATCTCGCTTCGGAGCCATACGGATCAGGCCCTGTGGACTGTTCTGGCTGGCCGAGCGTCGCTCCCTTGGTGTTCTCGATGATGAAATTAGCAACACTGTCGAGGTAAGTGTTGGGTAGCTCGTTGTCGCCGAGCCACTTGGTGGCTCGCTCATACGGGTTTTCGGAGAGGTTGAAGGGCAGCTTCAGCGGGGGCTTTCCATCCTCGATGTCGACGTCAAAGACAAAGTCGTACGACTTGCCTTCATGCTCGACCTTTTTGCCAGTGCTGGCAACGCTATCCACAACAGTACCAACATTGACCCATTCCTGCTGGCTTGCTGACCATTGATGAGCGGTAATAGACCCATTGTCCTCCTTGATCATTTGGACTTGTCCCTCTTTGGTCCCTGATTTACTCGTCAGGAACTCTGGTCCGGGTAATTTCTCTTTGTTGATATCGCCCATTTGTTGCTGGGGAATTGAAGACGATTTGACAGACTCATCAAACTCTTTCAGTGTCTCCTTGTCTGCCATCTGGTCTGCGTGACGGGTAAAGACACGTGCAACACCATCACTCGCTCCTGAGACGATATCACCTGTCTTCTGATTTACAGCCACAGTCCAAACAGAGATGGCAGGGTGGGTGATGGTCTGGACGCATTCGGTGCCCCTCCATATTCTCACCGTCCGATCCTCTCCAGCGCTGACCAACTCCCCTGTAGGTAGACTTGTAAGTGAGTAGACGAAGCTCTCATGGCCATGCAGCTCTCCGACTTGCTGCCCGTTGAGCTTCCACAACCGCAGCGTACCATCGTTGCTCGCGCTTGCGATATCGGCTCCGCTGGGGTGTCCCTTGGGTACCCGGCATAGGGCTCGGACGACGTCTGGGGTGGAAATGGTGGACTGGGGCATCAGCTCCCCTGCTGCGGTCGACTGTTGCAGGTCGAATATTCGGATATTTTTATCGGCGCAGCCGGTCACTACTGTCTTCTCATCAAGGGCGACGACGCTCCAAACAGCCACGCTGTCATGACCGCCTAGCATCAGCTCCGTCTCCCATTTGCTAGGGTTCCAAACGCGGGCCTGACCATCCCATCCGCCCGATACAAGGTATGTACCTTTTGGAGACACATCAAGAGTGCAGACGTTGTGGGAGTGTCCGACGAGTAACCGTTCGGCGTTGTCGGCGAGTGTACGGCTTGGCGACTTGACTTCGATGATGGTTTCCTTTCCACCGGACACGACCAGCCCATCGGCATGATCTTGGGAGGGAGGGAAGAAGGTTACGGAGTTGACGTATTCGGAGCCACGACTGAGCAGGAGACCTTCGAATGAGGGCGGAGAGGCTTGGCCTCGTCGCCAGATGCGTACGGTACAGTCGCGGGATGCAGTGATGACGGTATCGGGGGAGGGGAAGCTAACGGCTCGTACCTAGAGGTGACTGTTAGTCCCAAGGGAGCTTGCTACAGGTTACAATGAGGCCTTACATCGGATTCATGGCCAACCAATTGTGCCGATAGCTTGAAATCGGTCATGGTTATGTCTGCGGCTGTGGGGTGTAACACAGTTCCGTGGTGGGGGTAGTGGCTAGCTCTGAGTGACAACGGGGAGAAGAGTCAAGAGAGAAGAGACAGGCTATATGGGAGGATGCGGGGGGACTTCCTCTGAAGATTCAGCTCAAGGGGGAAAGACTTGAGTGGCAGGAAGGCTGATGATGTGAAAGTGTCCTGTACTTGGTAGCCGTGGTGGTTCTAGTTGGAGCGGTTGAGGCGGTTGTAGTCGGTGGATGATGATGGAAGCTGAAGGAGCTGGGCCAATGCGTGTGGCTCGTCAGCACTTTAGCGCCTTGAGCAACAGCAACAGCTTGGTGCCACAGCGCGTCACACACACTACGGTACCAGCAGCCACCAGCCACCTCCACGGTGGCACGGTAGCGGTCCGGCACCGGACGATATTCTTCTATCTCAAGGAGGAGTGTTAGGGGGCTGTTTCAATACGCGAGAGTAGCTACGGCATCAAGCTCATTTACATGTACATGTGACATCCAAGCCGCAAGATGGACCACGGTTTAACTTTATTTAGGATGAAAAATAAAAACGGCCAACAGCATACACAAGCGCAACCAACGGCTCGGCTGCAACCGTCTTGATATTCTGCCATCTGCTCCAGGTCACAGACGCCACATCATCTACCTTAATAACTGTAACATTGAATACACCCCGCTCTGTGGCGGTGCTCTTCACTTTCGCAGTGGACACCAAGCAGAGAGGGCAAGAGGGGTCAGTGTCCAGCTGCTGCCCAACCTGGAAATCCCCAAAACCCCCGCTGTAAGTTGGCAGGTGCGACACTGTCCCCTGTCCCTGCCCGTGCTGGCGCAGTCCTGACTCCTGGGATAATAAAACCTGTACCTTAATTGTCGAGGACAATCCCATCATATTCCCCTTCCCTTTTGCAACTGCTGCTCTTGTCGACGGGGTTTGGTTACGGCCGCGCCCATTCTCTGCTCTCTGTCGCCGTTTCTCTTGACGCTATTCACGGTCTTCGACGCTCTTCTAGTGCCCTGCGCCCGCTCTGTACGAATAACGACCCCTTCACGATTCCGCATTCGGTGCATTCCTCGACCTCGTCTTCGTCCTCCAGGTCGCATCCACAACCGACGACACGCGACAGCACGCCAACATCACGAACACCCACGACCACGCGAGCTTGGACACGACTTGATCCGTCTTTAACGAAGTTTACGACCGTTACGACATCTTCCTTTTCTCCTCGCCTCGCATCCCTCGCGACCATCGACTCCACTCTCCAGCCTGCCTCGAATCGATCCGAGACACCGCCTCGCTTCGAGACCTTCCAACGACACCAATCAATCGATATACCCGCGGAAACTTGAGATTCTGCTGCCGTCGCCGCAATGGCCTCAGAAGCCCCTCGACAATATGTCCCTCTGACCTGCCACGGTCACTCTCGGCCAGTCCCTCATGTCTGCTTCTCGTCCCTGCGAAAAGACGACGTCTACTACATGATCTCCGCTTGCAAAGGTATGCTCCCTTCCTCTCCACCTCCTTGCGCATGCTGACTGAGTCAGATGGTAATCCCTTACTTCGCGACGGCATCACTGGTGACTGGTAGGCCGAACTCAATCGTGAAACCTTTGTAACTCTTCTCACTCTTATTAGGATTGGAACTTTCATCGGTCACAAGGGAGCTGTCTGGCAGGCCAGACTCAGCCCCGATGCCTCCAATGCCGCAACGGCCTCGGCCGACTTTACTGCGTAGGTTCGCCATCCGTCCCTCTGTCAACTCCATCTGACAGAAGCCACCAGCAAGATCTGGGATACCCACACCGGCGAGCTGCTCTATACTCTCCAGCACGATCACATTGTCCGCGCCATAGCCTATCCTCCCGATAATTCGGACCTTGTTGCGACTGGTGGTATGGAGAAGAAGCTCCGCATCTTTGATCTGACAGAGCTCGCAGCAACCAACCCCGGATCGCAGGCCACAATACCAGCATCAGCTGGGTTTGAGATAGGCGAAGGAGTGCATACCGGTTCCATCAAATTCATCTGCTGGACCCAGGACCCCAACATTGTGGTGACGGCATCAGACAAGACACTTCGGTGGCTTGATCTGCCGAGCCGTGCGTGCATTCGCCATGAGGTCCTCGACGGTGACATTAAATCGTGTGAGATGGTCTCACTGGCACCCGAGTATTCATCACCCGACGATATTGGTGGAGGGAAGCCCGTGCTCGCCGTTGCGGCTGGAAAGAAGGTCTACTTTTGGGGAGGTGTGCAGGCCATGGATGAGTTGAAGCGCGTTTCACTGCCATACACCATTGCTAGCGTTTCACTCGATCTCAAGGGGCGCAAGTTTGTGGTGGGAGAGGAGCCGGGTACATGGGCCAAGGTGATCCGTTACGACGATGAGGTCGAAATCGACATCAACAAGGGTCATCACGGTCCGATCTGGTCCATCGCCTTCTCCCCAGATGGCAAGCTTTATGCGACAGGCTCTGAAGACGGCACTATCAAGATGTGGAAGAACTGCGAGGGCTTCTACGGCCTCTGGCGTGGAGGCACCGAGCGTACTGCAGAATAGAGGGATTCGGAACGCAGCATCGTCTCCACGACATCGGACGGGACTGAATCGGGTGTCTGTGTACGTCCCTTCACCCCGCTGAGCAGCAAAGACTCCGACATTAGCTTCGAGCTGGGGGGCTATTCAAACGACAGCTCCTTTGTGCGCGCAAGCAGCATCAATGAGGACTTTCATACCAGCAAGAATTGGAGATCGAGCTCGGCCATGTAGAGGGCCGGGCTACCAGTAGCAGAGAGATTCTGTATCACTTATCCGGCCAATTGGGGTCGCAGCACCGTTTATACTTTAAGAGGCATGCCTTATTTATAGGAACAGGATGATCACGATGGTCACGATGGTGAGAGTGGTGGTTGAGTGTGTATGAGCATATTTTCGTGTCTCTATGCTGCTACAGTCTAGTCTATGTGAGTTTCTCGAAATCAATACAATGTTGCTGCTCATCCATTCTGTGCAACATTGCTTTCCCCTTGCTGTAGCCGGAGCCGCAAATATCCCTTTCTCAAGCTCAATCCGGAGCTGTAGATGTACCATTCCCAAACTCAAAGCAAAGCCGAAAAGCAAATTCCTATCGAGAGTCATCCATAGCAGCGCAGAAAGCTCAAACCGGTGCTGCAAGTGTCTCCTTCCCAAGTACC
>JAANBC010000104.1:0-83471 GCA_014621405.1 Stylonectria norvegica
CCCGGCCAAACGCGGCGGCCACGCCGATGAGATTGCGCGCGTGGCCCTGTTCCTCGGCAGCGACGAGAGTAGCTACGTCAACGGACAGGCATGGGCGTCGACGGAGGCTTGAGTGCTGGCCACCCCTATGTGCCTGGCAAGATAGGTTAGGAGTAGTGACCCGGGCACTATAGATAGTAGTTACATGTAACTTGGATGTAAGGGGAAACCCGAGTTTTAATCTTCTCCAGACAGACTTCCAGAAGCCCCCCTTGCGAGACCATCAATTGCAAACTATATATAGCCCGTTAGCAGTGACCCTTCTGGGATTCTCCCAGCATTGGGAAGAAAGTGGTGGACGAGACTGGCGTAGCTTGGTGCCGTTTCGGGCCGTTCAGATCAACACATCCTTTAAACCAAGATCATCCCGGCGAATGGTCCATTCTTTCATCCTCTGAAACAGGAGCTACCCACCGACGAACAAATCACCCTCGCTCTATAGATACCGTGGGCATGTGAGTATGCAGGTACGAATATCCAATCCTTATCTTAAGAAAAAAACAATGAAAACGCAGTGAAAGGAGGAGCCGAGTGGTCGATCCCGCATGGATATTGTGTATTGTATGTATAAGAAACGAGCCCCGATCCACTTTCGACTCCATCTCTCTACTCGAAACCACGAGAGTATTAGATTCGCCCAGAGAGCCCCAGCATCACTCTATTTTGTAGATCTTGTGCCAAGGAGGTCGCAATAAACCCCCGGCACTGCTGTCAAACATCCAGGCACGGCGGAAAAGTCGGCGCCTTCTAGATGAGGAACGGGAGTGACACCATATCACGATCCATGAGGATCGGCATCTATATGTCAACGCGTAAGCTGTGCGGAGAGTGCGGCTTGGACGAGGATACGGGCAGGACAGCAGCGAGCCGCTTGCTGTCTCATGGATGGCGATCCACGGTCGAGGAGACGTTGTATAAAAGACGTCGCAGCTTTTGTTGGAGGAAGTCCTCACCACTGCTTTCTTCATTCTTTTTGGTAGTCGACTTCCACCTCTTCTTGTCTTCGTCTTCAAAATCCCAGTTGCTGGCATCTGAGATCCATCCTTTAGAACCTTTTACACTCATTCAAAGGCTCATCTTTCTTCGTCGCAATGGCTGTCTTGTCGCTCCTTACGGTAGCCTTGGCGCTTTCTGCCGGTGCCGTCGCCCAACGAACCGAGAGCGGCCACGGTCGTCCAAGTGGCACTCACACTGGTCATCCTAGTGGCACACACAGTCGTCCCACTGGTCTTCCCACTGGTCTTCCCACCGACTTCCCGACTGGACTTCCCACTGGCTTCTGGACTGCCTTTCCCACTGGCCTCCCGACTGGTTTCAAGCTCGAGAACGCTCGCGATGTTGAAGAGAGCGCCGTCCCGACTGGCCATCCCAAGGGTAGCCACACCGGGCATCCTAGTGGCGTCCATACCGGCCGTCCCACTGGCCTTCCCACCGACTTCCCGACTGGTCTTCCCACCGGCTTCTGGTCCGCCTTTCCCACCGGTCTCCCAACTGGTTTCAAGCTCGAGAGCGCCGGCAATGTCGAGGAGCGCGCCGTTCAGACTGGCGTCCTAAGCGGAAAGCCCACCGGCGTGCTCTCCCCCGTCCCAACCGACTTCCCGGGCAGTGCTCACCATGGCCATGGCGGACACGGCCACCATGGTAACTCCACGAAGAGCCACTCTCACAGTGGCCCTGCCGGCGTCCCTACCAGCCTTGCCTTCTACGCGCAGAGTGGTCCTACCGGCGTTTCTACCGGGTTTCCCAACTTCCCGCAGGGTGGTCCTACCGGCACGGGAGCCTCCGGTGGCTTCCCAGTTCCCACTCTCGCCTCTGGCTTCAAGAACAAGGTCCGACGCGGCCCCAGGAGCAGCCTCTCCAGCGAGCAGCCAACCGCTCAGTTCCCGCACGGCACCCACACTGGCGCACCATCAGTTGCGCCCACCGGAGGTTTCCCTGGTGGCCACCCTACCGATGTCCCTACGGGAACGCGTGACAGCAGCCACAAGTACCCTTCCGGCCGACCCCACATCTCATCGTTCCTCACCAAGACCTTCGCCAGACCGACGGCCACGGTCAAGCCGGCCTGGAAGTAGTAGAGTACTAAAACCTCGTTGTTGTAAAACCTCGCTGTTGTCGAAGTAATAGATGCAAGGGATCGTTGGATCGTTTGTGTTGAAGATGTGAAAGGGCTTTGTTCATGTATATAGTCCAATGTTGCAAAAGCAGGTCTTTCGTCCGTTTTTTATGTATCTATTTCCATCGCGGTCCTTGCCGTCGTCAATTGACTAATCTCGGTGAGCATGGCCTCCTTCCAAGTTTTGTAGTTTGCTCGCTTTGCTTCGCTCAGGTAATCGTATCTGTCTTGAAACATGGTGTCTGCTCGTGTGACTTGCATCTTGGATATAACTTCTTCATCGTCAAGCATTTCAGCGTCCTCGAAATTGCCACGCTGTGTTATTTTAACGACGTCGTCGATGGCCAGGTACCAATCGCCCGTAAGCCAGCCTTGCTTCGTAACCATGGCAATGGCATCGTCGAGGTCCTTCGGTTTGATAATTTGCCAGCCATCCCAAGTGATATCTTCGTTCAGTCCATTTAGGGCGACTTCCTTGCGTGCGCGGGCGAGCAAGGCAAGGATTTCTTTCCGTTGGGGAACGTATTTCGCCCGATCAACGGTCTCTCCCGACGCTCGCAGTACAACGAAGAAATATATGGCTGCGAACAACGCAACAACGTTTTGTAGGACCCACTCGTCTCCCGTTCTTCGTCCAACAGGTGCCACTATGGCTTCCATGCCAGCCAGAATGGTAGGTGCAAGCGTCTTGTGGTCTTTTTCGGAGCACAGGAAGCGAGTCGCTGGTTGAATCCAAGCATGTAGGCCAACGGTAGGCGTCGAAACAGCTTTTTTTACTGTAGATTTTGTCGGTGTCCCTGGGTTGGCCTTTGATGGTGTTCTCCATTGTGCCAGACTGCTCTCCTTTGTAGGTGTCGCGCGCGATGGCATGGGCCGTGAGCCAGATGCGGGTGAGCCACCCATCTCACGCAGTTTTGCACTAGGAGTGCGTACCCTTCCTGAAGCTGATCGCGCGGGCCCCGAGGCGTTTGGAAGGACATTGTCAAGATGGGCGTACAGGCGCTTGTAGATGCGTGGAGGGATGGGAGGTCGAGGTTGGATCGGCGGGAGATCGAGGGTTATCTTTAACCTGAAGAAGTCAGTGTCCAATATAGTTCAGGATCTTGTGGTATCATGGCACTACCTGTCGCAGGCTATGTGAGCGCAGGCATAAAGCCGAGCAACCTCTTCATCGGACTTCAGCGTGCCAGCGACATGGCGGGATTGTGTGAGGAGAGAGCCAGCGAGCTCTACCAGCGACGTTGGGAGGTCTGAGCCATAGATAGGCATCAGCGACAGAAGCGCCTGTTCAATCTGTCGACTCATTGTCCTTATAAGGGTTAAGTACTGAAATTGCTTTCTTGGATGAATATCAATTGTTGGAATTGTAATGAAGACGCGAGTTGTAGAGACGCGTAGTGGGGTCCATCCGTTTCCAACGCCAAGTCACGGGAGAGGAAACTGAGGTGGAGAGCTCCAGCTGTCTTTAGCACCTATCGCACTGAGCTTCCAGGGCTGTTGGGCCCATGTCAGGGCCCGCCACGCTAAGATAGCAAGCCCCCCGACGACCTTCCAATTGCGACTGTAGCGATAGCCATCTGCGTCACTGTCACTGCCCGTCGAGTTGAACAGGTCGCTCTTCATCTATAAGCTCGTCCACCTTCGAGTCGAACCACCCGTTGTACCGTCCATCCGTCCCCTCCGCTCTACCGTCTGAGCATCCGCGATCCAGATCCATCCATAACAAACTCAACATGCGTGCCCGAGTCCTTCTCTGCGTCGCTTTCGCAAGCATCGCAGTCGCTCATGGCGATCACTCCGGCTCCCAGAAGCCCATAAAGCCCATAAAGCCCGAAGTGCCCGCTGATGCCAACTGGATGACAAAACACATGGCTGGTACGTATCGCCCGTCTTCGATTGATATGCGTATCTAACACGGAACTCAGAGGAGCATCATATGGAGAACTGGGACATGAAGGCCTTCTTTACGCTGCACGACTACAACAGCGACGGTCGCTGGCAATCCGAAGAACTCCTACGCACCTACGGCCTCATGGACGAGTCGAACAAGCACATGCCCCAATCACGGAAAGACGAGGTTCTGAAAACCCTTATGTCTCTCCTGGACCACGACAAAGACCTGTCCGTCAGCAGAGAAGAGTGGATGAAGTTCATAGCCGACGGCAAAACGTTGCCCGACTTGGGGACGGGGCCGGGCCATCACGGCGACGACGAATACGAGTATGAGATCCACCATTGGGAAAAGTTCCACGACGAGAACACGAAACTCGAAGACTTGACGCATCCCGAGGATATCGAGCATTTCAAGAAGCACGAAGAGATGGAGGACGCCGAGGAACGGCTAGCTGCTATGAACAAATTGGCCATCATCGAGGACAACATTCCCCAAAAATTTCGGAGGTCATCTTGAGGAAAGGGATGCAAGGCAATGGGGTTAGAAGGTGGACACGACCACGATGACGATGTATCGCTATGTAACGCTAGGTTTTGTAACGTGAACATCGAAGACGCAATGCCAGACGCCAGGTGCGAAGGTCTTGACCAGTTCGACATGCTCAACCTTGGCCACCCTCCCCGTCCCTTTGCCCTCGGCCCAGCCGTCGAAGAGCCCCTGGATAGTCTGCCTCCTCGACTCCGTATCTTTGACACCCACATTCTCGTGGAGGTGCAGCTTTACGCTGGACGAGGACGCTGAAATCTCCCAAGCTGGTCGCCAGGTCGGCTCGCTCGTTGGTAGGAAGCCACAGTTGATGTGTCGAATGTCTCGAGCGACACCGAGAGCTTGTATGGCGATGACTTTCCGCAGTGCTTCCTCGTTGCTCTCTAGGAATACCAAGATCTGCTCGTCCCCGGCTAGTACGTCCTCGACAGGCTGCTCCAAGTCCTCCCCTTGCACCACCTTTATGCTCCATTTGTTTGCCCTGGCTCCCCGACGCAATCCCTCGACACTCCATGGGTTGATCTCCCAGCAGAGCACTCTCATCCCGAGACTTGCGTAGCAAAAGACAAAGTATCCAATGCCGGCGTAAAGGTCGACGGCCCAGGCGTCTTCGCGAGCGGATGTTCTGTCGTTATCATGCCTAGTTGTCCCCATGTCCAGCAATCTAGCCTTCTCCTTGATGTTGCCACGACTAAACATGGTCCATCGGGGCGCCCACGTCTGGAGGATTCCGTTCTGCTTTGTTGAAACCCAGAAAGCCTTATCAAAGTCCTCCCTCGATGGCACATTTGTTGAGACTTCCGATGGGCCAAAGTCACCGTGTAGCATGCGTAGCCCACTCGGGCTTCTTAGAATGTTCTCGTCATCATCCTCGACGCCATTCTTGTGCAGTGGAATCCCCTCATTGATGGCCAGATGTGTCAAGATACCCTTGGCGCGTTTGGAGAGCTCTTCTAAGATCATGGACCACAGTAGAGTGCTGCCTTCTTGGCCAATGAGCGAGAAGGTGACTAGCCAGGGTAGACTGGTGAAGCTGCCGGATGGAAGCAGCGCCATAGGCTCATATATCGTGAAACGCTTGGGGGCGTTATGAAGTAGATCTTCTCTCCATTTTCCCTCGTCGACGATTCCTCGCGGTGATCCCGTTGACGCAACCCAGCGTTGTATGGCCACTTCAATGGGATTGCTTTTCGGTTTTCGCTGCGTCGACATTTTTGTTGATGGAGGGACAAACGGCGGTGCTAAGTGATGACCTTTCTAAGCGAGTAGAAGAAAACCCCGGATAGCTGCTACTAAACACTTGCTATGTCTATAGTAATTAACCATTATATCCTGAAATTGTTTAAGAAATTCTTATAGAGACAATATTAAAAAGGTTATATCACAATACTCTTATCAATCTTAAGGGCTCTACAATACGCGGCGTGTACGGTGTTTTCTTCACCCCGCGTGCATTCGTAGAACATAAGAAACAGATGGATGGAAGCCCGCAACTGAATAGTAGAACACTGTCTCTCGTCGTCCGAAAGGCGAAGGACAAGCCAATGCGATAGCCGCATGCGCGAATATACACACGAGGAAATTTTCTGATTGAGACCCGTGAGACCATCTTTGTAGTCATGTAGCGAATCCGAGTCGGCGATGTTGACGCTCAACTTGTCGTAAAAATGTCAATTGTTAACGATTGGTAGCCAAACAACCATATACCCTTCATAGTTCGTCTCGGGTCCACGGGTATCTTGACCCTAAAATACTATTCTACATGCAATACCAATACCCCCCGCCCTTGAATATATCCCATCGTGCATTACAAGAAATAATCACCGGGCCCCCTCCTGTTCGTTGGCACGTGTCGTTGATCATCAGGCACCGCTGAGAAGATACTAAACTTCGGGTTCAAGTTCTTGTCCACAGACATGATGGACGCTACGTTGCCACACCGGTAGCAATAGTTGGGAGCTGACCAGACAGTCACAACCGAGTTCTCCGGGAAATGGTACTGCGTCTGGTTAATAGAAATCGATGCAATGGCGCGGGGTCACTTACCTTGTATCCTTCGTTTACAAGCTGATGCGCTCGCGCAATTAGTTTCAAACCGTTGACGTGGTTGAACTCGGTCGCCACCTTGTCACCAAATAGCCAGCCGGCGCCACGAGGGCTGATAGCCCAAGTTTCGACGTCTTCTGGGTCAGACCAGACCAGGTCGCAAAAGGCTCCCTCATGAGGAATCTCTTGGGCTCTGGCAACGACACGGATTTGATCGATCGTCCTGATTTCAGGACTCAATCCACCGTGTACGCATAGAATCTCGCCGTCAATGATGGCAGCGAGCACGAGGAAATCGAACACGTGGCAGCATGCCTTCCAGACGGAGGCGTTACCGTACTTTTGCTGGCACTCTTCGTAAAACCCATAGACCTGGGTGATCTGGCGCGACTCGTGGTTTCCACGAACAAGAACTATCCGTTCAGGATATCTGCGCGATTGGTAAGCGTTTGCATGGAGGTATGGGGCCTAACATCTTACTTGGCCTTGAGGCACATGAGTAATGTGAATGTCTCCAGACTGAAGTAACCTCGATCTACGAAGTCGCCCAAGAAGATGTATCGGGTATCCGCGCTTTGTGTCGCTCCCGTCGCCCCAGCACTCGAGTCGTCTCGCGACGCCATCGAGGTATCGGCATCGTCTTCGATTTCCGTCCCTTCAGGAGCTGAACTAGAACTCGGGGCATCTCCTGGAGAACGTATCTTTTTCCGTAGCCGCGCGCTTGTGATCTCGGTCGGTGGCTCGATATCTTCGGATGTGATGACTTTCGTCGCTGTCTTCGGTGCCTGAACGTTGGTCTCGCCTGGCATGCCGCCAGACACGCGGAAGAGCTCGAGGAGGTCGTAGAACTGGCCGTGGATATCGCCACATACGGTGACAGGCGTACAGACAGGTTGGATATTGGATTCTGGAGGCTCAAGTTAGCTGAAGCAGCCGAATAAGATGGCACAGCCAACACAAACCTTCCATCAGAATCTCCTTGACCTTCTCGCACAGCTCCTTCATAGCGCGCTCGGGCAGGTAGTGGCACTGTTTGGCCTCCTCGAGCCACTCATCAAGCCCGGCATTGGGCCCCAGGTTCGCGGGGCCCGGTCGAGGTATACTTGAGGCCATGTTAACATGCCCCGTCCAAGAGAGGCGAGAGAGGATGACGGGGGATATTCAGCCCAGCAATGCGCAGCAATGCGGTCGGTCGTAGTAATCCGTGCTCCGTACCGTGGGCTTGGGCGACCACGCGGAGCGAATGAGGTGGAGCTTAGATAATGGAGGGGTGCTAGGTGAGACGCCGGAGTTTCTTCGGCAAACTCAGCTGAGCCTCGGTGTGATGGTTTGTGGCTTGCAGGGAGTTTGGCAGTGTGTGTGGCGCCGCTGTGGCTTAGCTACCTCTTAATGTAGCTTCGGGTTACACACGTGAGCAAGGGAGGACCGTATCGCCTTTGCAGCTCATCGACCACAAGGCTTGGGCCAAGAAAGAGGCCATCTTTGTTAGATGATGCGCTGCAGTTCTGATGTTGCTCAGCAGTTCAAAGCTGACGTCTAGTCGACAAGGCTGAAGCCACACGTGAAATGTCACGACTGGATAATTGCATATTCTGCCACAACCCGCCCCACCGCGAGTGGCGGGGCTTGATTCTTAAGACGGCCGATTAAGCCTTATACGATCGCAGCTCACATGAGCATCTGAATCCTTTCCCGGCCTCACGCTATCCCCGAGCGTCCCAAGGATATGCGAAATGGCGACACAAGCTCCGCAGGTCCTGTCTCGAAGGGCAAACGGCGTGCTTCCGACGTCCGCGAACCATGCGAACGACTCCGGCAGGGTGAGTTCATGTGTATCGCCCAACATGACACCCTGATATCTGACACCTCCCAGCGTAAGGGCTCCCACGAAAACAGCACGCACGGCAGGTCAGGAAGAGGCAAGGGCTCGCATGAGAAGTCTAATGAGACGACCAAGGTGGGACTGGAATCGGCACCAAACAGTGAGACTTGACCGGAGGACTAATGAGGACGAAGAATTCCAATGAGAACGAGGCTTCCAAGCCGACGAAGACTAGAACTCAAAACGAGGGCGAGAAGCTCGTGGTTCGACGTCTCCCCCCTGGGATGACAAAGTCTGAGTTTACCTCGATCATTGGACCTGATTGGGCGCTGGAGAAGGGGAAGGTCGACTGGTTTTCGTATGCACCAGGAAAGGTCTCCAACGAGTATGCTGCAACTTCCAGCGCGATGTCTGCAGGTTGACTAACTCTACTACCAAGCCTGTCGAAGCCGTCACGCCCGGGCCGCGCCTACGTTCATGTCACAAAGAAGGACCACATCCTGGCTCTTAGCGACGTTGTGCGCACCTCGACCTGGGAAGATGCTGCGTCTACTTTTAACAGCCCGTCACTCATAGGCCCCCCCCTCGTTGAGATTGCCATCTATAAGAAGCTGCCAAACAACAGAAAGCGAACGGACTTGCGACAGGGAACCATCGACCAGGACCCGGAATTTATGGCTTTTTTGGAGGACTTGGCAAATCCTACGCCACTGAAGGACATCGAGGAGGACGACGAGGACACGAAAGCCGAATCCAAGGTTACCACTACGCCGTTGATCGAGTATTTGAAGGAAAAGAAGGCGAACAAGGCCAAGGAATCCGCGGCTGCTAAGAGCGCCAAGCACGCCCGCCAGGAATCAGGAACTGGAAAGGGCAAGGGGAAGGACGACGAGCCTACGAAGAAGAAGGGCAGGGAATCTAGGTCGGAGAAGGCCCCAAAGGAGACAGTCAAGATCCTCACCAAGAAGGCTGCTACCGAACAGGCCGCCGACGCCGCCAAGAATGTCGCTTCTCAGATCAGCAGTGCAAACGCGCGGGATATACCCAAGAGCCGACGCGCAGGCATTGCGGCCGCTGCACGAATCCTCCAACGCGACCTCGGGCTCAGCCCTGGCAGTGCCCATAGGAAGGCCCGCCAGGATGCTGCCAAACCAGGTACGGATTTGAAGGACACTTCCAACAAGGAGAGTGTTGTCGCGGCTGTCGAGCGGCCGGCTTCTCCCGCACCGTCGACTGATTCCGCCGCCCAAAACTCCAAGAACCAACCCACGACCCCTACGGCACCAAAGGCGCAGGCGGCGGGTCGGAGAACGAGAGGCGCGAAGAACTCTGACAAGAGCAAGGCTGCCGACGCTGGCTCTTCCCAGCCAGTGACGGCTGCTAAACCACCGGTCGTTCTTCTCAAGAAGAAGGGAGGCGACACTGAGAGCTCTCGACCGTCAACGTCCAACGGTACGTCTGCCAAGGAGACGAAAGCGACGACGGCAGCACCAAGTGGCCCAAAAAGTGGTCCAGGCAAGACTGCGTCAGCGCAGAAGAAGGCCCCTCTTGTCTCCCCAGATGCACTTCGTGGCTTCGTCAAGCACGCCAACCCGTCTCAGGGTGTTACCGAGGCCCTCCTGAAGCAGGCTCTCGAAATACATGGCACCATCACATTTGTGGAAATCGACAAGCGCAAGGGCTTCGCCTATGTCGACTTTGCGGAGCACGCGGGGCTGGTCCGGGCAGTGACAGCTAGTCCCGTCAGCGTCGCGCAGGGTACTGTGCAGGTCCTGGAGCGCAAAGACAAGAAGCCGGCGACGACCCCGGCCCCAACAACTGGAGCTTCGGTACCTTCGGGAGCTTCCGGGCCTGCCCCGTCGGAGAAGCCTTCGGGACGCGGTCGGCGGGGCCGAGGCGGCGGCGGCGGCAGCAAGGCCAACGCTGCTGGTACATCGGCAGCGAGCAACGGTGGCTGAAGTACATCCATAATGGTGGGATTTTCTTTAGATCATCTCAGAGCATCAGCGAGCATACGCGATGCCTCTCAGACCCCTCGCCCCTGAGGGTATCCTGTTCGGCGAACCCAACGAGGAATCGGCCACGGACCCCCGACGCTCCATTTGGGAGTGCTGATCGAGGTGAAGACCGTTGGAAGGTCGCGCAGCGCAACAGTTGGAAGGCGTGATACTGGCACTGACTTCAACAGCTTGGTCGGGCCAAGCTCGACAAGCAAGCTCACAGCGCAACCTTGGGCTTTGGAAGACGGAGTACGGCCGGTGGACGAAAGTCGACATTACGTCGACTCCAGGAGAGAAGCTACGTAAGCTAGTATCAGATCAATATAGGAATAGGTGTTGCCGAGTCAGGCCGGAACCACGATGCCCATGTGCCCCCCTTAGCTGATAACCACACCCGCGGTCCATTTGACACTTTGATACATAACAGCTCATGAAACCTAGCAGTTCTGACAAAGAAACAGGTCGTGGACTTACGGAAGACGGCCAAGATGAGCCAGATGCACCATCCGCGGGATATCTCCTCCACCCCCCACATCTCGGAACATGAAGCACGGGATACACCCATTATTGCAGATGTTATTGGGACCAAGACACGAAGATGGACGAGACGACCGAGGAGAGTACTAAGATGGTTAGACGGGCTGGGAGCAAATAGAAATGGCAACCAGTTCCCAAGGCGAGCTGAAAGGAGAAAAGGGGTCCTTTATGTTCGAACATGGTCGTCGTATCTCGTATAGCCCTACGTTGACTCTCACACAATCGGTCCATCAACATCACCAGCCACAGCAAAGACTCCCCCAAGCGCCCACTCCCCAGTGACCTATAGTACTATGTGATAAACACCGCAGCCATCTTGTGACGCCTTGGTTGTTTCGAGTCCTCGTGGCTACGTGGGATTAAGGTCCATTGCCGCGAGCAAGCGCCTTGGCGGGAGAGATCCCGAGTCGAGGTGTTCAGCTGAACGTCGTGGCGGATTTCGTTGGCGAAGACAGGTGTGGCGTGCACGATGCAAAGCGGTTTGCTACTGATAGATTGGGTCCATAAAGTAGCGTTAGTGGGATGGTAAGGTAGGCAAGGTTATCTTAAAGTTACAGTCACGAGCTCAGGAGTCGAGTATATGTTTCGCTGAGAGGTCCATGAATGCAAGGGGCTTGAAGAGAGATTGTGGTTATAAGGCAGGTAAATGACTTGGTATTTCGTAGTCAGACCTCCAGGGCAGCCTTTCCGTGTTTCCTAGCCCTGATCTTACTTCAGTCAAGAACACAATTCTATACTAGACATATGTTTAAAGGACGCCTGCCCCTGCTCGCTCAGAGCAAGTGCATCAATCCTATCACAATCGCGTAAAGCAAGATAGCAAAGCTGAATCCCACGGCAATCGCCTCGTGCTGCGCAAATACCGTCCTGGCCCGGTTCCGCGCGCTCGTCAGCCAAAGCCTTTCGCCCACGTCCCGGCGCGCAGCCTTGAGCCCGGGTAGACCGTCCATGCTGAACACATTGGTCTCGTTGTGATACGCCTGCATGGTGTTGCTGTCGAAGCGCTTTTCCACCCAGGCGTCCAGCGTCGGGCGTTCCTCGAAGACCGCAAGCTCGTCCACCTGCCCATCGACGCCTGCTTGAAGGATGTCGGCCGGCTTCTCTGCCTTCTCGTCGGGAGCGTAGAGGTCCTTCTTGACACGGGGCACGCCGAAGCCGCAGCTCGTCTGGACTTCAAAGACATCGGCTATGATGACTGCCCTTGCGCCGTCAAAACCCTCCCGCTTGCCTTTTGCGATTCGCCGAACGAGGTCGGGAAAGGCAGGCTCGTCCCATTCGACCACCTTGGAGCGACAGAAGAATCGGACGATGCGAGGAGCAGGGCCGAAACTCATAAACATCAAGCAGAGACGGCCATTGTCGTACGAATGCGCAATCGTCTCGCATCCCGAACCGGTTCGATCAATGTACGCACACTGATTGGGTCCCAGGATGGCAAAATGTGAGTCGGCCAGTCCCTTGGGAGAGACATTGATGTGGGAGCCGAGCGTGGGCGCCGAGCCGGTAAAGAAGACCGGCTGACGTTGAGCCCACTTCCCAATGTCCTCGGGGATGGCCGGGTAAAGCTTCATGCTTAAAGTTGCTTTGTTTGCTTTGTTTGATAGGGTTTGATGAGGTGCTCCGATCAAACCCACATTGGGCGTCGAGAACTCGGCCTAATTGCGACAGCCCTGCTGCGAAGTCAAGCCAGATATACCTTGTAGGCAATGCTACCTGGAATGCCGAGAGCAAAGGGCAACGGTGAACGATTCAGACACCGGGTTCGTAAACGATGCAGCGTTGTAATACTCGGGAGCGAAATTCGTCCGAGGAGCGGGGGAGCGGGGGAACGACGGAACCGGCGTTGAAATGAGGGACCGTTGTTTGACCCGCTAAGTCTTCTCTAGACCCGGCATTTCCCCACTGACTCATAATGCCCGGCACTGAGGCCGATCGGCGGCGGTGAGCTTGGGAAGTGGTGGAAGATGCAAATCTGATGCGGCGCCGGTGGCCGGCGCATCGGACGCAGCATGAGGGATGCATCAGAATGAGCAGTCGGGTTGATCGATGCCTTGGTGATGGACAAGATCACTAGGCAGCTGTCCGTGAGTGTGTGTAAGTGTGTGTGCTTAGGTAGAGGTGAGTCAACGACTAGTTGACGATAGGATACGGGTGGTAGCTCCCGTCCTCGAACGCATCGTCGTCAAAGGCACTGCTGTCACTGCTGAAGTGCCCCGGATTGTTGACAACGGCAGCGGTACGAGGGACGTTGGCATATGCGGCCTGGTGAGACGGCGTGACACCACCAGCCTGCATGCGACCTGTTGCCAGATTGGTGTAAGTCATGACGTTGTCAGCCGGGAGGGCAGAAGAAGACCGACCTCCTGGACCCCAGGGTTCAATGAAGCTAGCACGACGGTTCGCGGGCGCTGGCCTCTCACCGAAGCGCTTCGACAGGCGCTCCTTGTCGGCCAAGGCCTCTGTCTTGCCCATGTCGCGCTCCTTGTGCTCTTTGCGCTCCTTGTTTTCGCGCGGAGGACGGCTCCTCTCACGGTGTCGCTCCTCGCGGTCGCCGCGATCACGGTGGCGATCATCACGATGGCGCTCGTCGCGATGCTCCTTCTTGCTGGAAGTCTTGCTGCTGGGGGTCTTGCTGGAGCCCGACTTGGTGCTCGATGTGCGCGACGAAGGCTTGGGCCGATCTGGCAAGGCGGCGCTCATGGCGGACGGAGGTGTGATGCCCTCGAGGGCGTTGAAGCGCAAGGTGAGGTTCTCATACTTGGCGTTGATACCAATGAAGCGCTGCTCGGCGTCACGGCGCTCAAACTCGAGGCGTTGGTTCTCAACGTTGAGGCCCTGGTTGTCGACGTTTAGTTGGCGAATATCGTCCTTGAGAATATCGCGCTCCGTCTTGACACCGTCCATCTGGGCCTTGAGCTCACGATAGGCAACGGCAGTCTCGTTGAGTTTCCGGTTGGCCAGCTCGAGGGCCGTCTTCAGCTTGTCGTTCTCGGCATTGGACTTGTTAAGCTCAGTGTTGGCTTTGTTCAGGTCATCGAGGACCCGATCATCGTAGTCCTGAACTGCATGTGCCCTATCAGCGGGTGTATGCGGGACGTGGCGATCGTGCTCGTAGAACGAACCAGGCTGTCCCATTGTGGCCCTCTTGCTTGTGTTGGCAGAAGTCCTTTGGTGCAGAGGCATCACGAAGGCAAGGGTCTCGGCGGCAGAGACTCGATGTGTCGGTTGATGATTTGACCGCCCGTTCACTAGAACTGGGGGGGTCTGCAGCGCTGCCCAAAGGCCAGTTAGGGAGGGCAAATGTGCGGTTGCGTCGACGAATTGCAAGGGGGCGCTGAGGCAGGGCTCGAGTCAAGTACCGGAGTGAGGCGGGCTAGATAATTGGAGGGTGTTGCGGCGAAGAAGGCGAGACAGGGCGGGCGCAAGAGCGAAGTACTATATATAATATAGAGTCTTGGGCGAGCAAGTTTTTGTCTGAGGTACTTGTGTGTTTCGTCAACGATGGAAGAGAAGCTCGGTGTGTGAAGGGAAATGAAGGGAACATGAAGGGTCGGGAGAAAAAAAAAAGTGATCGGGTTGATATGGATTTTATCAACTTCGGGTGTGGGAGGGATAAAAAAAAAACTGGCTGGAATGGGGGAGGGGGTGCAAAAGGAAAGACAAGACAGCACTGCTGCCTCGCAATAACGACGACGACGACGACCGAAACGGCGCAAACGCGCTGCGCATTGCGGGATTCCGACGACGAGCGGCACATTTGCAAGTTGGTACCGCGGATAGAGATACAAAGATCCAATGAAGCATCGTCCTAGGTATCAGTACGAGGCCGAGCGAACCCAGGCACGACGACGAGGCAGCGACACCATCAGGTCGGCGCCGTTTCGAAGACCTGCGAGGCCCGCCGTGAGCCTCTGCGGCAGATGCAAGTAGGGGGTACCTCGTACATGGAACTCTAGTCTGGAAGGCCTCCACTGGGAAGTCTTTGCTGCTGATGGAGAGCCGGAGAGCATAGCGTGGGATTCTCCGGGGCGCGCAACACCGTGAAATGCAAAGTCGACAAAAGGCGTCGGTCCAAGCCTGCAACACCGAGTAAACCCCAGTTCGTTCTGGCACTGCGGAATGGCTCCAGGGATCCCCCATTGGCTGTGCCGGGGCAGTGCAAGCCCGTCATGGCAAGGCAGAGAGAGCCTGAGAGGGATCTGGAGGTCTGCGGCCGGCTGCCTCGTTTCTTTGGCTTTTGGCCCCCAACAATGAGAGTCCTGCCCCTCTGGTGCGCGCACCCCTTGTTGCCCCCCCCTCCAAACAAGTGCCCGTCTGCGCATTGCTGCCGGGCGTTGTGATGGATGGGATTCGATGGCCGTCGACTCGGGTCCATGCGAGGCCACGGGAACCTGCTCTGGCGCGTGGCAGCCTGCGGAAGTGGGTGGAAGGATGCGATCGAGGGAGGAGAGGAGAGAGGCCCGCCGTGCGTTGTGCGTCTCGCCGTCTGTGAGTCATTGGCTTGTAGTGCTGACCGTGGTGGCCGTGGATGCGACCATGTGCTTCCGCTGCGATGGCATCCCAGACCGTGTCGTCACTTCGCCCTGTAGGTGGCCTTTCTTCATCGTGGGGCATCGTGGAGAGGTACCGGTACTTGATCGGCGCACGCCATCTGCGAGTGCAGTGTTGCATGGATGCCATGTACTGCGTCTTCTCGGTGGGCAAGCAGGGTCATCTTGAGCATCGGATCGCAACTTGAAGGGCGCGGCGTTCGTCGTTGTTGTTGCTGCTACCTTGGCAAGAGTGAGGTGATGGTGGGATTTGGATGGAAGCGTCCATGCTCAGATCCAGACGGGAACCAGCCCAGAACGGGCAGGCGGGCAGGGCTGAGGTGGAGAGGCCCCGGGCCCCCAAGCCCCCGGGGGAGGCCATTTAGACCCTGTTAAGCCCTGTAAACGAATCCCTGTAAACCCCTGTAAATCACCCGCCTCCACTGAACAAAGTGTACTGTAGCTAAGGTAAACGGGAATGGAATCCATCCATCGAATGCCTGCAAGTGTAAAGTGCCTGCGTCTCCCGTCCCGGGACGTCCACTGGCCTCCTCCACTACCTGCTAGTACTCGTTCCATCTCTCCCGTCCCCGCGATAATGGATCCATGATTCACTTGTGGATGGTGAAAACTTAGTGCAGCACGGGCTGTCCAACGGTCTAACGGCTCAACGGTTCAACGGTCCCCCTTCAAGTTACCGAGATGATTCGGCTGGGCGCGCCCTGTACTTATTCGTCCAACGCAGCATGACGCACGGAAGTATAGTACTTTGTACGCCCATGATCAAGTTGGCGTTGCAGATTCCATCACGGACAATCCACGGATCTATCCGCTGCCGTTGGCCGTCTATCCCATCGTGCCAAAGACGAATCCAAGCTCAGCACATGTCCACATCGAGAAGCCTCTGTTGCACTGGCGATCGAAATATCGAAATATCAACTAACAACGTCAAATCGAGTAAATACGAATGCGGACCACTTCCGTGCTTTTGCCACCCATGCTATCGTTGACAAGGCATCCAACGACTCCACCCAGGCACCTTCACTCACCTCACTCTGAGCCCCTCGCTCTTTTCTCACTCATCCATCATCTATTCGTAGTCCACTCTCCGAATTCCCAAATTACAATTCAAAATCATCGCGGCCCGCAATCAAACCCTCGGCGAATTCCTAAAACGGACATCCAGACTACTAGTACCTACCTTCAGGTAGACTAGTCTCGAAAGTTCTCATGTAGGACTTCCACAGCCAAGCGCCCGAACTCGTCATTTCCCTCCTCGTTATTTTCACATAAATTCACCTCACGTTGTCACAGATACGGACCGGAATTCACCCTGTTCATCAGGGTTGGAAAACTTGCACGTCCCGTCTCCAGTGAAAGCCCCCTGTCTGGCTGGGCCAACATGGCTTCACTAGGCCACCGTTGTTCGGACCTCGGATTTGGGTCATCTTGTTCCTCAAGCATGCGTAACGGGCCTCTAGATTTTTTTTTGGGGGTTCGTCTCGACACCCTCTTGTGCTGTTTAGGGGGTGGTCGTTGGTATCACGAGTCTCTCCCTGCCCAAGAATACTTGTAGGTTTGGACCGTTTGGTGGCATTTATCCCCCACATGACCCGGACAACCATCCCGTCCGATAAAGCACTACAGCATCACGCGACGGATCCGGGTAAAATCAGCAGATGCTCTCGGGAAGTCTATTTCTTTGTGGTTTCCCACACAGTTACATAAGAACAGGCCTTCTCTTCCTGTTTCTGCCTACACATCGCCATGGTCTGAGCTAAGACCTAGAAAAAAAGGGGTGATAGTGTAAAGACTGTCGCAAAGTGGAAATGTCCAAGCACAGGTACGCGTTGTGTGCAACGGAAAATGCTTCAGGATATCTGCACGATGAGAAGTTAGCGGCCGTGCCCCTTCAGAAACTGTCGAGATTCCGCCATACCTGTAAACAAACTCAAGTTCGAAATTGCAGTAAGAGAATTGTTGATATATTCCAAATCCATGCCAAAGGGCTTCGTAAGTCGTGAGGGAAGCTCGCAAGCTCTAGAAAAGACCAAGGATGGCGAGTAGCTGTGTGCCGTTATCGTCGACGGAAACACCCGGCAAGTCACAAAACTCGAGCAAACGAGGCATCTAAAGTATATGGGCCCGCTTCAGCATATCCTCGTATCCCCGTAGCTTCTCCATTCTTGCATCTAGGAGATCAAGGAGGCCGATGTGTCGATCTCGTAGATCTTCGTATTTGTTCTTCCAAAAGCCGCATAGGTTTCTCCAATACTCGACTTCTTTGCCCAGGTCGCCCACTCGTCTGTTGAATCCTTGTTCAACTTGCTTCGATAACTCACGCACGCGGTAACGTAGGTCCGAGTTCTCGTCCTTGAGGCTCTTGTTCTCCTTCTCTAGCTTGATTACTTTGTAGTAATTTCGAGACGTTGAGTCACCGACATTACCCAGCTGTCGTTGAAGGGACTGATTATCAATATTGAGACCTTCGATTTGACTCTGAAGTTGGGGTACGAGGACGTTGCTGAGCCGGTGGAGTTCGTCTTGGGCGACTGAGAGGCTCAGTCTCAGGGCGTCGTTTTGGGCAGCAAAACCTTGGTTGGCCTCGTCCAATACCCGGTTACGCTCGACTAGAGCTTTCCATTCCTCCCGGTTAACTTTGAAGTAATCGCTTATGTGACGATGATGGTGGTGACCGTAGGATTTCGAGCGCTTGACGGTGACATATTGCGGTACGCCATCGGGCCCGGTTTCARCTGAAACAACGTTTCGACATTGTCTCTGTGAAATTTCAGAGTAGCTAAAGCGTGGCGGTGAAGGAGCGAATTTGAAGCTGAAGTACAAGGGATTTAGCGATGGGCGATAACTGTGTATTCGTGATACTGTTAAAGGCGAATTCTGAGGAAGGCAAGTGCGATATTGTTCAAGGTGAGTGCTGAGTTGGGAAGCAAGCGGGTAACGAGAGTGATTAAAACAAGTCAAGTTGGACGTACTTAAGATGACTGGGACGGAGCAGGTAATGTACTAGACGGCGTCCAGGAAAGCCTTCGTCGTTGAGATACTGGTGACCCACGCAATTGTCTCGGGACGGGCCAGCAGAAGAAAGATGATATACTTTAGAGGCACTGGACTAATGCAGGTGATCAAAGAGGCAGAAAAGTATTGCAGCCCGCGAATAGAGAGACTACTACGGCGGCTCAAGTGGAAGCGGAGGCTTGCCTTTATGGGAGTGATCTAGGCACTTGCCAAACTTAGGACTTCTTGATATCCGCCACATGGGGTCCAAAGAGGGAAAAGTAACCACGAGGCTGTCCCGTATGGCCGCTCCAAGGACAAATGAGTCCATGCTGCCTTGTGGCTGAGGGCCGTAGTGTGTCTCGGTGGAGGTTAAATTTGGAGGGTGCAAGGTGTAAGTTGCGAGGCAAAGAAGGAGGCCCATCCATGAGTGTTTGGCTGTGCGGCCGGTTGAACTAGATGACTCTTAAAAACATGGCAAAAAGCACATCAAAATGGACTCGACGGAAGAAGAGGGTATGGCACATGGCCCTCCATGTCTCATGGAGGTCATCCCGAGAAGAGAGAACATGACAAAAGGGAGTCGTCTTTTAGCAGTCGTTCGTGCCTTGCTGAAGCGCGGACAGCCCCTTGCATGGACATTGCGGGAACAGCCGCAGCTTCAAAGCATCGACGAACCGCGTCAATCATGGCGGCTGTAGTCGAAGCATCGACGAACCAAACATGGACGGGCTGGACGCAGAGTGCGCGATGGCGTGCATAATGCAGCTTGCAGGCCCAAGTTTGTGGAGGAGGCGGCACGTCACCTCAGTTAGCGGGTGGCGGTGGGCTCGTGAGTGGTGAGGTCAAGCGACGTGCGTTGAGGAGTGGCTGCGCCCTGCCTAGGATCACCTGTCAGATCTCCACGTGACCCTGTTGGGAGGAGATGGCACAAAGTAGACAAACTTGATTATTCCCATTCTAGTAAGCACCGAAGAGGCATGCCCTAACAGTTGCACTTCCACTTCACCTTATTTCTGGCCGATGCCGAGCAATACGTAGCAAATGCGGCGACCGGACGACGGCCGGAGCAGCCCCACCGCAAATTGCCTATTATGGCAGTACGGCTCGGCCCGGGCCCGGGATCCTCCCAGAAAGACCGTGGGTTTTGCAAGCGGCAGGCTTCCTATAATATTTACTTGTTACCATAAACTTATCTCTACTTAGTTATTGTCTCTATTTGAACTCCCTCAACATGCCCTCCTGTGGACGCAATCAGCAGCTATCAGAACATTCAACCCCTCCAGTGTCAAAGTCTCAATAGGATCGATCGTACGTCCTGGGTTTTGTCTATGATCAGAATCTTTTGATATACTCAACGAATGGTACCACTTCGATATGTTGTTAAGTTCACTTCCCTGCTTAATGTAGCCGCGTTTGGTAAAATTCACCTCATTTGAAATTCAGTGAGTATGGTGAATGAGTCGGCGTTCCGTGAAGTATAAGAGGTCAGATTCTGCTGCATGATGCGGGATCGGCCGACTGTCCCAGATAAATTCAATGCATTGATGGGTTGACACAAGGCATCGAGTCGACGAAGCCACAAATACCGAGCTGGTCTTCGCAGGTTATTTTGTCTTCCTGCTGCGCCATGCTGTTTCCTGTTGCGACCGCCTTTGGGCCAATCCTAATAGGAAGTAGAAGAAGAGGGGGGGGGGAGGGGGGGGCGAGGTACGATTGCGGCATGCAGCCTACACGAGCCTAGGCTATGAGGGCTGCATGCTGGCCGCGTCACATTCGCATTCTAGATCTTGAGTGAAAGGGATAACCAAGAACAAAGGTGTTGTGCGGTCGTGAAACTAAGATGCAACCGGTTTTACCCAGTGGCCGGAATACAAGTCGCTTTTGTGGGAAATGCCACTGATTTCCATCATTGCCGACGCCGACCGTTTGGCCCCAAATTTCGGCCGTGCTAGCTCACGCGCAGCCTTATCGCACCTCGAAGCCACGACGGTTGGATGCAAGCCTGTGGGCGATGCCTTGTTCTGGTTTGCTCAAAGCTGGGAACACTTGCAACCCCTCTAGCCGTACATCAGCTATGGCATCAGCCGCAGCCCTACCCGCATAACGGTATCAGATGACTGGTTTGTTTCACGCGATGGTTGCCTATATCCACGAGAGGGGGGCCGCGCCAGAGCAGAACGCTCTCTCAAAAAGGCGAGACTTTCGCCAGCCTATTCTAGGAGTTCAGGCCCTAGCAACATCCTACAAGCTGTAACTGGCGGAACACCTCTCAACCTCACATTCGAAACGCTTCCTAAGACGACTCGGAATTACTCATTTCAACATGGGCATAACAGCTGACCAGTTGATCCCTCGAACATTGGGGATTCGTCAGGACTACTATGTCATCACGCAGACACTGACTTGGGGAGACACTGTGTTCACCACGCACGTCACGTTGGGGAGCGCCCCCACGGACCCGCCAACTCAAGCTTCCCATCACGACAACTCCAGTAGCTTGACAAACGCCCAGATTGGTGCCATCGCCGGTTCCATAACAGGAGTCTTCCTTCTTGTCGTCATGCTATTCTGCTGCTGTCGAAGACCGATACCGCCACCGAAAAGGTCCAGTAATCGCAGCAGCTATAGCAGTTCCTATATCGTGGACGATAGCCCAGAGCCATGGCCACAGCAACCATTTCATCGTCCAGCTCCGGTCTACCAAAACTCTGCTACATATCGATCACCTTCTGTTGTGCCGCGAACTCCCGTGCAACGCCCGCCTCCTGTCCCTGAGTTGATACCGGGAGGCCCGAAGTATCCCACCTATCGCGCAAACCCCATCCCCAATCCACGCAATCCGACGGTACCGCATGTCACTTAATCATGGACGTAAAGAACTTATGACGTTTCTTCAGGGGGATTTACCCGACCGTTCAGCTTAGCCGAGCCCAATATCTTCACTCAACTCGCACAGTAGTACTCGGAGCTGAAGCTACTTCTTAGCCATCGTGAGTAACCTGGAACTTGCTCCTTGTCCAAACTGCCTACATACACATGGGGGTTGGCATATTGTCTCTGTGATTTGCTACGATTGGTCAGTTACTGCCTGTACTAAGAACATGACGGTTCGCTATGTACTAATGCACAAACTCAGGCATCATTTTCTTTAAGTGTTTAACAACAGGTAGCGTCTACCAACGAATCATGTTGATAATGGGACGTCTTATCGCGGAAGGATATAGGATGTATACTAAGGACCCTCTGCGTTGGATGGACAATGTAGTCAAAGCATAGCATCCATAAAGCGATCTCTAAGCGTTTGACCATCGCGCTTAGACGACGATTTTGCCCTTTTCTGAGCAGCTGTGCTGCTTCCCCGATTTCCTCGCCTTCTCGGTCCAGCTTGTGATCCCTCTTGCCGCGGCCCTTCTGCTCCTTGGGTTGGGTGTTGTAGTCTCTCTCGGCGGAACACCGTCCAAGCTGAGTGCGAACTGTGCGGCTGCTCGGCCGGCGGCCTTGGTGTTTATGGTAATAGCATCCCAATTGATGTTGTCCAAAGTGTCACACTTGAGGTGGTAGCACGGGTCTGTTGGCGCGCCAGCTCCGGTGAAAAGTCCAGCTGAAGGAATGCCGAGTTCGAGGAAGGCGACGTAGTCAGATGAGGAACCAAAGGGCCTATTGACCGATTAGCCATAACCGGAAACGGTTTAGGGATGTAAGTTACTTACCCATACTCTGCTGGTTTTCCATTTTTGGTAAGATAGTTGAAAAGAATGGATCCTCCAACCTTGTGCGCATCGGTATCAGATTCAATCACATATTCAGGATAAGGAGAACCAATCATGTCGTAGTTGAAATAGAACCGAATCTTGTCAGCCTCTTCAGAGGTCAACTGTGAGCCGTAGTAGAGAGATCCGACTAAGCCACTCCTATTGTCGTCTGTTAGTGAAATAACGGACAAAAGCAAGCAGTGTGTCCTTACTCTTCAGCTCCCCACCAAGCAAACCGCACCTTGTTTTTGAACCCTTTGTACTTTGTGATGGAGCTTATGAGCTCGAGTAGCGCTGCTGTTCCACTGCCATCGTCGTTGATACCAGGACCCGCTTGAACGCTGTCCAGATGGGCACCCAGCATGACCACGTTATTCGGGTCTCCCTCCTTGGTCTCAGAGATGACGTTCCAGCTCTCTTTGTCTTCGGCAATAGAATCCACAAGGAGGGTAACCTCGAGTGTCTCTCCCGCGCCGAGTCGCTGTTTCCAGTCTGTCCCAACCTCAAGGGTAGTGACACCCACCGGGACTATCTGGCCGATGTTCTCGGCACCTAAGGTGGCACCACCGATATCCTCCCCTGGAGTCTGGTTGTACAAAACCACGGCTTTTGCACCGTGTATGCGCGCAAGCTTCAACTTATCTGAGATTGGGCAAATGCCACGCTTGATCAGCGCGATTTTACCAGTCGCATCGATCCCATCCCATTGATCTTCGAAGCAGGCAGAACCGCGCTCATCATCAACGGGAGTATCGATGAGCGGCGCAGTAACGCCATCTGGAATAGGAGTAGCAGTGTTATACATGAGCGTGATAACAAAGACATCTTCCCCGTCGGGACCAGTGAGCGAGATTTCCCGGGTTTGCTCAAAGGTATGGTTGAAGGTCTGGACAAAAGTGTTCAGGTGTTTTCCAAGGCGGCCTCGAGTTTGGCTGAGGACGTAATCCAAGGACGCTTTGTAGCCTGGAAGACCAAATGCTCGGTTGCCGCCATGAGCATCGCCAATCTTGTTCAGTGTCTTGAGAGTCTTCTTGAGGCTGCGGGAATTAGTAAAGGAAACGCAATCCTTTTTGACCATAACTGACTTGTGTTTCTCAATGTCTTTCTCAACCTTGTCCGGAGTTAGCTTATTGTGGCCGCCGTTGTTGTGACCGCCGCCAGCAGTCGCTGTTGCGACGAGCAACGCTCCGTAAAACAGGCTGTTTAGGACCTTCATCGCATAGGCAGCTAAGGTCTACTTCGGTGTTGATGAATGTAAGAAGCGATTGATGGATTCTAGAAAGCCCAAGCACACGACCTCTCTGCCATTATATACCACAGCATCGAATGTAGTGCTTGACCTGAATCGCTTAACAAGCGACGGAAGCAAGAACCATGACGGCTATTGCAACTTGCAATTAAGCTTACTTGGTTTTCTCCACTTGGGAACGCAAGATCTGTAAAGGCCTATCGGCAGAGGGTTCGGAAACGGCAGGTCGCATTGCACATATCCTTGGCGAGCCAGTTGGCGCCATCGTCCTTGCAGTGGCGCGACAAGATTGAGCTTTAATTTGCTAGCAATACCGGGATGCAGGATGTACAAGAATGGAAGTGCGGTGGAGAGGGGATAATCCAAGGGAAGAGCGATCTGCGCAAGCTTCGGTGGCTCGATCAATTGTTGTGATATAAAACAAAAGTTCCCGAGCGTGTAGTTGACGTTGCGATAAGGTGCTTGGCGGGAGGGGAATAGACTACTAGTTCGGTATAAAGAACGAGGACGGAAGCTGAGAAGCAGGGTAGCGGAGAAAATGACCACGGAAACATAAGTTCCAGCAATGATCCCTACTGCAGCGAGAGACTCCTGAGATGATGATGCCTTAGTTGTCTGGGCGTGCAGGTAAGGTACTTTTGGACGGATAGGTGCCTGCCTTCCTGTACAGCGAGACACAAGGGCAAGAGATCGGCAGGTAGCAGCGTCGCAAACTATACATCAGGTTAAGTTTATACTGCGTGTGCTCCGGCCGAATCACTGATTTATATGATGCTGTTGCAACAGCATCGTTGTTGAAGTCTCGTATCGGCCAACAAGGACAAAGAAGTCTGGCAGCTCGGTGAGCCCGAGATCCATGTACTCACCTTGATGACTAAGGCTCCTGCGGATAGTCTCGGCATTGGCGGGGCAAATGTGTCATGGCCCATCCACCTTTCTGAATTGCGCCAGACTCCGCCATGGCGTTTTGCTGCATTTCGCCTCTACAGTTTAAGATTTCTCTTCTTTGTCGTTTAAATCCTCCCAATACGAGACAACTTCATCTTTAACAAAGGCTATATTGCTATTGATACAGACCAGAACGAGCTGCTGCAATCATGGCGTCCACCATCCCCCACAACAAGCCCCACGCTGCCACCGTCCTCTCCGCGACAGAGTTGATTGGAAACTCCCCGCTCGTACGACTTAATAGGATCCCGCAGTCCTTCGGGATCGAGTGCGATGTCTACGCGAAGACGGAGCTCTTCAACGCTGGTGGCAGCATCAAGGACAGAATTGCCCTGCGGATGATCGAGGAGGCTGAGAAGAGCGGGAGAATTAAGCCTGGTGATACTTTGATCGAGCCCACCAGTGGCAATACGTGAGTCTTCCTCTGCCGGGTTGTGAAAGATCTTACCTGACATATAGCTAGTGGCATTGGTCTCGCCCTCGTGGGTGCCATCAAAGGCTACAAGACTATTATCACCCTTCCCGAGAAGATGTCAGCCGAGAAGGTCTCCGTCCTCCGTGCCCTTGGCGCCACCATCATCCGAACTCCCACCCAGGCTGCCTGGGACAGCCCCGAGTCTCACATCGGTGTCGCTCGCCGTCTCGAAAAAGAGATCCCGAACGCCCATATCCTAGACCAATACAGCAACCCAGACAACCCTCGTGCGCACGAATTTGGAACTGCTGAGGAAATCTGGGAGCAAACCGGTGGTAAGATCACTGCGGTCATTGCTGGTGCTGGCACCGGAGGCACAATTACTGGACTGGCAATGGGCCTGAAGAAGCACAACAAGGATATCAAAGTGGTGGCGGCCGACCCTAACGGCAGTATTCTGGCTCTGCCCGAAAGTCTGAACGATGAGCACGCCAACGAGGCGTACAAGGTGGAGGGCATTGGATATGACTTCTATCCTGAGGTTCTGGATCGCGAGATTGTGGACAAGTGGTACAAGACCGACGACCAGGAGTCGTTCGTCCTTGCCAGGAGACTCATTTCAGAGGAGGGTCTGCTCGTCGGTGGCAGCTCTGGCTCTGCCATGGCTGCGATGCTCCTCGCCGTCAAGGACTTTGGCTTCAAGAAGGGAGATGTCGTGGTTGTTATTATGCCGGATAGCATTCGAAGCTACCTGTCAAAGTTTGCAGATGACGACTGGCTGGCTGCAAACAACTTGCTGCCTGTTAACGGTATCGAGTCAACTATTCAGAACGGTGCCAAGGGAGATCACAAGCAGGCCGACCCGTACGAAGGCGCTACCGTTGCATCTCTACGCCTAAAGCCCGTGACGTCCATCGGGGCTGTTGCTTCGTGCTCCGAGGCAATCGAGACCATGCGCGAGAAGGGTTTCGACCAGCTTCCCGTCCTTTCCGAGTCAGGGCACAAGCTTGTTGGTCTTGTCACGCTAGGCAACCTGCTGAGCTACATTTCCCGGGGACGTGCTACTCCCCAGAGCCCGGTCAAGGATGTCATGTTCGATTTCGCTCGCATTGACGAGATCGTTACCGACCCACGACAGGGAGCTGGCCCAAGCGATGCTGAGAAGAAGAGACCCTTCGTCGAGATCACGACAGAGACTCCCCTTACCACTTTAAGCAAGTTCTTTGAGTGGAACAGTGCGGCCGTCGTAACGGAGCCTTCCAAGGCCAAGAACTCGTTGTCGAAGCCCATTGCGGTGGCCACGAAGGTTGATCTTCTTACTTGGATGGTGAACAAGAAGCTGTAGGTGGACTCCGTAAGGGGTCGGAACGAGTACTCATGTTTTCAACGACATTAACGTCTGGCGTTCCTGGATAGAGGGAGAAGCGATTTGATTGCAAGGTAACGGCCTCAGTAGGCGGCTTACTCATAAGGTAGACTCAACATCTACAGGGCATTGTGCAGGAGGAGGAAAAGGTTGCATACAAATACAATGTCATTAATACTTTTGATTGATCATTTATTAATCATGAAGAGTCTGTGTCATCTTGATCGTCTACACCTTCTGTGCAATCCACCACCACCACTTGTCCGCGTCGGGGGCCTTCCCCGCAACGTGGCCGGCTAGGATATCGACGTCCATATCGAACTCCTGCAGCTGAGTGAAGGAGAACTTCTCTGAGCCGTATTCACCAAGCCAGGAATCCTGCTCTTCAGAGTCAAGATCGTCGGCTCCAACTCCTGAGTCCAACAGTCCCTTGCTCTTCGAAGCCCGGATCCTGGTGAGCTCAGTTTCGAGGTTGGCTTTAACGACGGCTGGGGGGCTCGCAGTGAATAGATCCATCTTGTTTGCTGCGATCAGGAGAGGAGTCGAAGTCTTCGCCTTAGTCTTGGAAGTAGCTCGCTTTTGCAAGAACAGCAGCACGTCGTACAAGTAGGCGGCCGTAGGTGCCAGCAGCTCCGGCTCCCCTATCGCAGCAGCGTCCACCATGAAGATGACAGCCTTGAGCTTCTCCGCATGGTCCAGCTTGTCCATGGCGGAGTTCCGTAGCTTGCCGTGACCGGGGGTGTCGATGAGCAGAAACTTGGTGTACGTGCCATCGGTGGCCTGGTGGTTTCGGAAGGTCTGCTTCGAGTTGGAGTCGGTGGAAGCGTTGAGTTCAACGGATTGCGCAACCTGGGTTGTATGCGTCTCCGTCCCCGCGCTGCCTCGCTCGAAGAGGGTGAGGAGAGAGGTCTTGCCAGCATTGGAGGGTCCGACAAGGAGGACGGTGGGCGGGATCGTGTAGGTCGCAGAGGAGGAGAGTATGATGTGCAGCAGCACGGGGGCGCCAAGTATAATGACTATGCCGATGAGAACGAGAGGGAGCGACGGCGTCATTATGATTTCGACGATCTCGACGAAGGTCGGCATGTTGGCGGTTGAGGGTAGGCTTCGAAGCCTTCAATCGAGCCCTACTGAGCTAGGAGAGGAGTCGCGGGCGCGAGATAGTTGAGAAGCAGCAGGAGAGACAGCGACGGAGGGCCTCTGATGTTATAAAGTAGAAGTTTCCCCGACTAGAAACAAAAGTTACGCGTAAAGCTGTTTGTGCGACAATCGAAAAGTCGGGAGTTTGCGCAACCGTATGCCGCCCACATCCATGTAGACGCAAGCCACACGTTTAGACTCCTGCTTCGGAAGCCCGCGCCACAGAACCCTCATTTTAGCTGCGTGGCTTAGTAGTCACACGAGCCACTAGGGTCCATCCCGCCCCGCCACTGGCAGTTAGTCAATGAACCTAACCGCCTTAGGAAGAGCTTGGGTCAGCCTCGCTCGGCATCACGGCTTCAGTTGTACGTACACTTCTCCCCGTGGAAATTGCCAATTCGTATCTGGTCAGCATTGCTTCCTTTACCCCTTCGAGTCCGGGAGATCGCTGCATAGTATGCTTTGGCAGTAGCTGATATTTGTTGGCCTCCAATCGTCATATCTCGCCCAATCTCTAGCGAGCTGTCTCATCTCGCAGAACCCGCTTCGATCCGCGACGCTCGACTCTCGAACCCTCGACGACCCCTGGCGCCTCAGCCTTCGCTGTTGATCGCTCTTCGCCCATGGGTAGTATTACTCCCACAAGCAGCTCATCTGCTATGTCCGCTGCACCTACACAACCTTCGTCCAAGTCGACCGCCGCCGTGCCGAAACTTAATAGCGAGATGGAGCTTGGGAGCTTGCCAACGGATGCGCGGGAGCAGGAGGAGGACATCATGCAGTTGGCGCGCCTTGGAGATGTTCCTGGGATGGAAAAACTCTTCGAGTCGGGCGAACACGATGCCACATACTGCGACGATGAGGGAATCACGCCGCTCCACGTAAGTTGAGGCAGAGGACGGGATGAAATGGTTGTGAAACAGAAGCTGACATACCACAGTGGGCTGCCATTAATAACCAGTATGCCATGTGCAAGTTTCTGATCGAACACGGCGCCGAAATCAACCGCAAGGGCGGCGAGTCTATCGCGACACCTCTTCAATGGGCGGCTCAGCGCTGCCACTACTACACGGTCAACTTGCTCCTCCAGCACGGCGCTGACCCTCTCATCACCGACGCCCAAGGCTATAACACACTCCATATCTCAACCTTTAATGGCAACGTTCTCCTTATCGTCCTGCTACTCCACCAAGGTATCCCGGTGGATGTGATCGACAACTTTGGACACACCGCGCTCATGTGGTCGGCTTATAAAGGATTCCCACAATGTGTCGACGTCTTTTTACGGTGGGGAGCGAGTGTTCACGCGACCGACGAGCAAGGGTTTACGGCTCTGCACTGGGCCTTGGTCAAGGGAAACCCGGGGTGTATCCTCAAGCTTATTGAGTACGGGGCGGACCGGTTCGCCAAGACTGCTACGGGCAAGACTCCCGGAGTGACGGCGAACGAGCTTAACACGGCGTCCGCATGGCACAGAGCGCTGAGAGAATGCGGATTTGACGAGGACGGCCACGCTGCGGTGCCGCCGTGGCCCGGTGCGAGCTACTTCTTGAAGGACAAGAGGGCGTTTGTCACAAGGTTCCTCTTCTTCTGGCCGTTCCTGTTGGTATGGAGCATGATTATGCTCGTCTCCCATTTCCCTATATACATCGGTGTACCGCTTGCTTTGGCAGCTGTTTATGCAATTCAGTTTGTTGCTCAGCAGGTGCTGGAGTATGCGCCCTCAGACATGCGCCACTTTCATAAGACGGTAAGTGTCTCAGTGTTGAAACACATGCTTAGCTGCTAACTTTTGTCTACAGCCATGGCTTACTGGCATTTTTGCCGGGTCGCTCTTCTTGGTTGGCGTCAACTGGTTTACAACGATTCTGTTCTCAACCGCTATCAGTATGACCCAGGGGCCGTCTCATCTTCTCCTTAACCTCCTATTCGCTATCCTTTACGGCCTGACGGCATACTTTTACATCGCTTGTATGAGATATGACCCAGGATTTGTCCCCAAGATGAACGGCATCGCGGAACAGAAGGCGGTTATCGATGAGCTGCTTCAGCAATGGAAGTTTGACGAGTCCAACTTCTGCGTTACGTGTATGATTCGCACGCCACTTCGAAGCAAGCACTGTAGGAGGTGCCAGCGATGTGTGGCCAAGCATGATCAGTGAGTTCAGTCTCGCTCAGGGCGAAGAGTACCTTGCTAACTGAGATACAGTCACTGTCCGTGGGTGAACAACTGCGTGGGTATCAATAACCATCGACATTTCTTCCTTTACCTGATATCCCTCACTCTTGGCATCTTTGCCTACGACTGGCTATTGTATTACTGTTGGTACTCTAGTATCTGCTTCTTTGCCAAGCGCTAACTTGAACCTTCAGATTTCACCAACCTGTCTCCTAACGCATCGGAGATATGCAACTTCCTAAGCCCCGACCTCTGCAAAATCATCAACGCAGACTCTTACACTGCTTTCCTCGCCGCTTGGATCACACTGCAGCTTCTCTGGGTCACTATGCTGTTGTTCACACAATTCTTCCAGGTCTCCCGTGCCATGACCACCTTCGAGAACATGTATGGTATTCATGATGGTACGATTACATCTGCCTTCACCTCCACAGGCACACCTCTCGATCCAAACCACCCATCTCTGTCCGCCCCGGCTGCCCAGGCTGGACATAACCACAAGCATAAGGGTGGCATGCTTAAGCAGTGGAGCCGTCTTCTCGGTGTCGACCCCTTTATTGAGACCATCACCGGCAGGGGAGCTGCGTCAAAAACCAACAAGCGCAAGAACAAGAACCCTTACAGCAGGGGCTGTGTGGCGAATTGTAAGGACTTCTGGTGTGATCCGGCGCCCGTGTTTGGGCAGCGAGAGAATGGTTCTGCGGTCATTGGTGGCGAGAGGATCTCTTACACAGCCATGTACGAGAGCCCGCCCTTGATGCAATTGACGGGGAGGAGGGGACGTGGAGGCTATGAAGCTGTTGGCACGGAAGATGTTTGAGCTAGAATGATACAAAGAGGAGGAAACAATAGACGGGGAGCACCCCGTGACGAATGACGGCCGGGTAGGGGTATGAAATGCGATTAAAATTATTATCGCAAGGGCGCATCGGAGAGGTGTAAGACGGCAGTTTTCATGAACCATAGGTTTGCAAGTATGGCTGGTTGCGTCTGGGTAGACATGGGGAAGCGGCTTGACTACATATCTAATCTTATGAACTTGAGCTTGATCCTGTTTAAAACGCGTTTTGATACTACCGTGAATTGAAGCGCGGTTTGAGATAAATAGGAGAGGAGCGAACTAACACTTGTTTCAACCATACGACTGTAATACACAACGCAATCAATAAAGGGGACCATTTGTATAATGATGTACTACCCCAAGCCTTTCTACCTATACTCTTCGATCCAAAAGAGCGGATATCATGAGGTGTTGGTGCCATTATGCTGAAACTTGTGTTTATAAGTTCCTTCACTTGAGAGAGGACATTGTCATTTCTTCATTCACTTCGGTTCGAAGAGCTGTGACAGCCTGCATTGCAGCATATATGCTTGATTCAGTCGAAGAAGATGACCATAATCACAGACCTAACCAAGAGCGAGAAATCTGGATACTGGCCATATATAAAAGCCCTTCCTAGGTCAGTCGACTCGCATCAACTCAACCTCATCTACCAACAGACATGTCTTCGTTTTCATCTGAGAAGAAAGAGAGACATACAGTCTCGACTGAAGACGTCTTTCTCAACTTCTTCGGCCCATCCACCCTCGGCAATATCACATCGTCCGAACCCATACTTGAGTCGTTTCGTATAGGCGTCGTCCCACCACCCGACATCTTGACTCTCAAGGATCTTGACAGCGACACGGGATTCGTTATTTGGAAGGGAGAGATGCTCAGCTACATCAAGATCCTTGGTTTCTGCACCCGGAAATCACCTGTTGCTGTTGAAACGCCCTCCCCAACAGAAAATGAGGTTTTAGCCCAAGCATATCTGCTCAGAAGACTTCTGAGCGTAGATGTGAAGGAACTACTGCTTGCGGCAAAGACAGACATGAACGACCCTATCGACATCACAGCTCAACTTGAGATAAATCGAAAAGCTTTCGCTGTTGAGCGATACAAGCTCGCACGCTTTAGAGAGGACTTTAGATCTGGGAAAATAAGTAAATGAGACAGTGAGCGATTCGCCGAGCGGACGAGGGATACGCGGCAGTGATAGTACCGGGCTTACTAGGAGCTACGCGGGCGCATATCTGGTCATGAGAAATGGCGGACGGTTGGTTACACTGGTGGATCTTGTCTAGTCCGTTGAATAACTTTTCGTGATTTCAAAGCGATAGGGTAGATTGCAGACCGTTCACTCTCATAGGGCAAATGGACTTGGTTAACGAGACACACATTGCATGCATTGCGAATGCAATGTCAAACAGAAACGGAAATCTTCTGTCAGGGGATCTTAAAGCGCCTTCCAAGTACTTGTATTTTCGAGTTGACCATTGACACTAATGTGTGAAATAATGTTTACTTGACTACTCAAGACTTCATGGACTTAACGTATTTCTTAGACAAAGTTCTAGGGTCTCAACTTAAGGTCAACTCAATCGTGATTCGCAATCGTCAAGTATCCATGATATGCCCCAGCTAGGGGGTTTCTCCACCACTCTATGGCTGAGAAGGGGTTTGGCTCTTGAGCCGCAACTAGGGCCAGAGGTGAAGCGAAACGAAGCTATCCAGGACCCCCCGGCATTGATCTTCCCAAGGAAGAAGCTCCTCTGGCTATGATTGCCGAGGATCCAGACTCTATGAATTTTCTCTCTAAGTGAGCTTGACATGTCCCCGATGAGCTGTTTAATTGTTAACTGTCGAAAAGCATTTGCAAATCGAAAGATAGATCATCGTTCAACTGCAAGTTTACCTTTCCTACAACACCCGTACAAGAAGGAAATCCGCCAAGTCGACCACCTGACAGCATAACTTCGCCCGCTCACGTTTTACATCCGCTTTAAGAGATCTCATGTTGAGTCAGACCTAGACTGGCCAGTGAAGATTTGCTGTACCTGCATGTAGGCCGGGAATACGATACCCGCTTCAACGGCCGGGAAGGCTTTATTGCTGGCGGGGACAGGTCAACTTCCCAAGAAAATCCCGTAGGTAAAATTGCTTTTGCGGACGCACCCTGTGTCTTGATGGCCTGATGACGGGGCCACGAACTGGACCCTGGGGGTAACAAAGGATTGCCGAGGCGGTGATTCTTTGGCCGATATGACAAGAGACGGGCAGGGGATCAACAGGCTTTAGTCTGGTCGCGCGGTATGGATGTCATTCATAGGATATCAGAATCTTAAAGTGAGCAAAGTCGGCAAGGCGAGGCGAGACCATCGAGAAGCTAGTCATCGCTGGTCATGTTCTATTTCCATGCACAAACCATGCCTAACAGCTATCTCTGGACCCCTTGTGCAGCGCCGAGAAGGCCGTATGTTGCACTAGCACCAATATCTTACCGGCAAAAGGGAGAAGTCGTTGGCGGCACCAACGCCTCCATGCAGTGTTATAAGTGGAGGTGATCCGAGAACAGACTTTAAAGATGTCCAAATCAGAAGACTGAGACATTGTACGACCATTTTGAGCCTCCGTCTTCAACGCTTGAATCGCGTATAGTTTGACTGTCACTTATAACGTAGTATCGTGAAGTTTGATCGCTTTACCCCAGATCGCACGTTGCTGTCAAACTCTCATGACAATCGATCGGAACTCGGGAACAGCTCGCTTAGAACCTTGCCCAAGATGCCCTCCTCATTAAGTGTATGTATCTCCTCTCAAGTGTGACAAGGGGAGGTTTCGGCAACGCAGGTTGAAGTACGTAGCTTTCATTGTTGCTGACGAGTTTTCCATAATGAGAACAGAAGGGAAAAAAGCAAGGAGTCGACCAAAGCAAACCGTCGAAAACGCACCACAAATTGTCCTCGACTAAACCGCCACCAAGTTTCCTAGCGTTTTACTTAGCACAGCCCTGTCTTCGTCGGCGTTTTGCGACGTTGTCAGTTTTCATGTTTCCCGTAATTTGGTGCTAGCAAGACCATTGCTTCAAAAGACGAAGCTATACAAAGACTGCAACCCTTTCGCGGTCGATATTCATGGTAGTTATATTGGCGGCGTTTTGCTTCCCAGGGCTACGGGCGAAGATCACCACCACGAGGCCGTACGGAGTCCAGCTCACTCCGGAACAAGTCGGACTCGGGTTTTTCTCTGCTTCGCTCCTGAGCATCTGAAAGCTCTTTTTCTCTCGTGTCGGCCTCTCGCTGGAGCTCCGCCTTTGAAACGGCGCGTGGGAATCACCCCATTTTGCAGGATTTTAGCACCAACGGCTTCCGCACAATGGGCACATAAAAAACAAAACTTGCGGATGCTGCCGACCAGGTTCTAACGGCAGTGGCCCTGAGAGAAGAGGAACTGCAGCTTCGTAGAGTCGTTTGCTCGGGGGAATAAATGTGCACCACGAGCTATTGTGCGCTACCGTCACGAACGCTGGGTCTGGACGATTAGACAATGGCAAAGAAATCTATTGCGCCGCCATCACTAACGGTGATGACTACCCATTGAAATTCGAGCGCTTACACCACGACCAAAGGCCTTCAGCAAGTAGACGATTACCTTAGTTATTGATGCGCGGAGTTGAAGGACTGCCGATCCGGCACAAATAGCAAGAGATGCTGCCGCAAATCACAATGCAGAGATTGACAAGAAGTGAGCTCAATAAGCTTGTGCCGTATGGAGCGACGGACTTGAAGTCGGTACCTGCATGCCATCAGGGGATCATCGTCATGAGGCAGAGAGTCTTAGCCAACGAGCGCCTAAGTAGAATTTCTGGAATTGCAGCGCAAATCTCCACAATCCGTTGTTGATGACCTGACCAGCAGTTTGAAGCTTTCCCTGTAGCTTGCCTTGGTGAGTATTTGGCACGTAAGTGTAAATTGGCAACAGTCTGCAATGAAACTGTTTGTTTGATACCGAAGCGAGAGCCAACAATCACAAGAGAACTGACAAGCCGATGGAAGTCCACGAGGCGGACTGATTCCACGCGGGAGAAAAGCCCCCACGATGCAGACATATTCCTTGTTCGGAGGCGGCAACTCTACGAGTCTCGATATCACTTTGTTTTTTCGCCCCTCAGCCTCACGACTTCGCCATGTGAGATGTGACGATGCCGAACCGCGAATGCCCATCAACCTCAACCAGAGCTCCATCAACTCAAGCCCGGGCCCTGCCGTTTCCCGAGCACCGCCGAGGTGCGGAGCCCCGGGACCGGGGTTCAAGGCACCGAGACGGATGCGGGAATAGCGTCAACTGCTGGGAAGCTCCCCCACAAGTTGCAACACCCAGGGGGAGCAGAACGGAAGCGCAGTGACAGCCTGTCTCCACGCCACAGCCGTTACAGACCCTCGCAAGCCCCTCCGCCGTTGAAAAGTCTCTTCCTTCGGCTCTCCACGCAAGCGGAAACGGGGTGGGCCACGGCCAGGGGAGGGGGTGAGCTCTGCCGGGTTCCTGGACGACGCCTGTGCGTGACTGGGCCTGGAAGCGTGGAGTCGCGGATGGACAGTCGCGATGGTTGCTTTTTCGACGACTGCGCTCGAGTGAGCCGTCACTTTTCCGACTTTCTCTGCTACTACGTACTGCTCAAGCCCTGCGGATCCCGTCGAGCCGACCTGGGTGTCGAATGATGCTGGCCGAGTAATTACCCTCCGCCTTTGCGAGCCCCCGGCCCTGGCGGTGTCGTCCGTAGCGGTCTCTTCTCGTGCTGGATTATCCATCTCACCACGTCTGCAGACGAGGATCCCGATGACTGGGGACAATGGCGATGGATACACCCTCGTCCCTGAAGATCCCTAGCATCGGCAACGGGGTGTAAGTGTGGGACTCGGTAGTCGTTGTGCCTTGTGATAAGTGATGTGAGGCCCCGGCAAGTTACCATCGAGGGCTGTCAATCTCAAATGCCTGAAGCATAATCATATTAAATCTCTTGAGCTCCTCTCGATCTTGGAAACAGAACGAGCTGGTCCGTCAAGTCCATCTTCAACTTCAACTTCACCTCGAGAGCGTCCACTCTTTCGCCATCGAACCCTCTCTTTCTTCTCCCCCGGTCCGGACCCGACAACTATTTCTTCCTCGGTCTGGAATTTCAACCATCCTTCGCCATGTCGCCCATTCTTTACGTCATGGAGCCGCCCGAGGCCAGGTCCGATCGCTGGTGAACCCGCCGTTCAGCGGGGGTTCTGTGATCCCGGCTGGTGTTGCAACAACGGTTATTGCGGTTATTGGAGTGTGTCTACGTTGCTTCACGAGGACATACGTGGTCAAGGGTGTTCTGGGTCTGGATGACTGTTTGTCCTCCTCGTTCTCAGCGTGCGAGAGGGTGTCTGACTGACCACCGATAGACCTCTCTCTCTGTGCTCTGGGCTTTTCGATTGCCTTTCTTGGTGTTTCCATCCACCGTACGTATCACCTTGCGTTTGTATATATGGTGATGATCAATGCTAACCAGTCTTTGTCAGTCTTTGATGTTGGTGGAGGTCATCACATGTGGGATGTTCACATGTCGGACTACAGCCCGCCGTTTCTGCAGACGACAATCGGATCAACGTTGACATTTGCTCTCTCAATTGCTTGCTCAAAGCTCTCCATCCTTACCTTCTATCTTCGAATCTCGCCGGATAGAATATTTCGACGAGCCGTGTACGGCCTTATTGGGCTCGTCATTGCTTACACCCTTGCATCTATCCTACTCCTCATCTTCCAATGCCAACCCGTATCCGCTGGCTGGGATCGCAGCGTCGAGGGAACATGCATCGGCTACGTGGCTCCTATGATGATTCTGGGTGTCTCCAACATTGTCGTTGATATCGTCATTCTTTGCCTTCCCATTAAGGTTGTGCTACCGTTGCAGATTCCCGTCAAGCAGAAGATCTCGCTTGGCTTTCTCTTCGCAACGGGTGGCTTGTAAGTTATCATCGAGTCCACTTATACCAGCATTACATACTAACTTGACCAAAGCGTTTGTGCTGTTGCCATCAAGCGAACTGCTATTATTCCTCCCTTGCTGGACTCGGACGACTATACCTGGAAACTCCCTGGTCAGATCATCTGGAGTTTCATCGAAGCCAACGCTGGCCTTGTCTGTGCCTCTGTCCCAGCCCTCAAGCCCCTTTGCGTGCGCTACCTCCCCTCCCTCGTCTCGAACCCCCCTCGGGCATCGCATTACACCAACAGTGGCGAGAAGCAGAAGCGACGAAGCATGGTCTTCAGCCAGTCATACGAGCTGCCCAGCCGCGACGAACTTCCCGCCCGGACTGACGACGAGGCCCAGCTCTGGTCCAACAAGCACAACGCGAAGCGCAATGCCCTTCAGAGCGTGGACCTGAAGCTAGATACCGATAGCAACAGCAGCTTTGACAGCGAGAACGAGAAACTTCCCGCTAAGCCCGCACCCGTTGGTTTCGGTACCAAGCGCACCGAGTATGCCGGCGGAATCAAAATCACCAAGGAAACATTCATATCCTACACAGAAGGATAAGAGAAGCAGATTTCAGTTCTAGAGCCTACTTACAATCTCTTTACATACCGCCGCTCGCATGAGCATCATAAACAGCCTCCGCGAGCCCCAGTGTCGGCACCGTTACGATTCAACAGAGGACGCCGCGGAGAAGGAAAATACAGACCCAATACTCTTCATAGAACGATTGGTGAGAACAGAGGCATCGACCACTGTCAAGGGCCGCGCCGAGGAACGAGCGATAATGAGGATGGCTCGAGGGCGGCAGTGGTACGGTGTCGCATAGACTACAGTATAGCACCAGTTTGGATAGACCGGATGATTCCTGTATATATATACCCCTTAGAGTCGAATATCGATTTCTGTACATAGATTTACTACAGTATATACTATATTATACATTACATATGAGCATTGCTTGCTGTTCACATCCCTAGCATCAGCCCGCTATAATACATGACTCTGCCACGTTTCGTTCACGATCCTCCTTTTACTTCGTCATTCTCCACTTCCTAGTCATGATTCCACTTTCAATAGCGATCAATATCGTCAACGTCTTATTCTTGCTACTCTGCCTTACATTCGGCAATCGTCATTTGATTTGTCACAAGCCTTGACTTCAAACGCCCGTCATAACAGTCCTCTATTCCATTTTTCATACGTGAAGTAGCTTCATCTTCAGATCTACATGAGCCTTTTTAGCCATTTTCAACACCCTGCTCGATGTACCCCCTAAACCCTTTCCTCATTCAACCATGATATGTGGTCTGTTTATGTGCATCTGATACAACTCCCGCAGAATGCCCCTTAATACCCACAGCTCAGAAGCTCTCCCCATCGTCCGTGTGCCTATATCCATTTCCATTCGTAAATCGCTGTTCCTGTCGAACTACCGCCTTTGGCAGCGCAACACCGACACCAAAGAAGACAAACACAGCCCACTTCCAGCGGAACGGGTTGATGACGACGCAGAAGAAGAACCACCACACCAGCTCTAAATAGGTGAAGAAGTCAAAGGCCCCAGTGGGACTGTTCATCTTCAAGACCTTTGTCATATCGATCCATCGCTGCATCCAGAAGGGGCTCGGGCGAGTCAGGGGGTCGACGAGAAACATGAGAAGGATGCGCGTGTATATGCCAATGTGCCAATTGCCGACAGTGCCAATCGCAGATAGGTATGTGCAGTTGATAGCCGAGATCGAGGGGTGTGATGGTGGGAAGGTCTGTAGATACCAGTTCGGTGCAGCGTAAGGTTCCTCGAAGCAATTATCAGGAAGAAAGGCCAGAGACGGTCGTTTGAAACCAGTCGCCATAACCACAATGTCAGCTTCCACGACTTCCTGATGACCGGGACCGCCCTTGGGGACGCCCTTGGCGCGACGGTTGACGACGATACCGCGGTCGATAAACTCCTCGATATCGCATCGAACCCACTCTGCCTTGCCATCCCGAAGTTTCTTCATAACATCTGAGTTCACCATCGGGGTGTCCATGAAGATGCCTTTGTCAGTAGGGGCGAGATCCTTCAAATCGCGATAGAAGAACTTCCTAAGGAGGAATTCGGGGATGACGGAGAAGCGAGTCTCTTGTCCAAAAATGTTGAAACTGAGTATTGTATCGACGATTATGTTTCGTGGGATAATCCATTTGTCCGATCTGGAGAGGATGGTGGTTTTTGCGGCTTCCTCAGCGGATGCAAACTCGAGGGCTTCCACAGCCGACGCGCCACCGCCGATGATGACGATCTTCTTGCCTTTGGCATCCTGTCTTTAAGGGTATTAGATATAGCGTTCGAAGGAGGGAACGGGAGTAAAACTTACCCTGTCAAGTCGCTGGAGTGGTGAATAGATCCTTCGAACTTGTCCATGCCAGTAATGTGCGGCATCTTAGGAGCGCCGCATGTTCCGACCGCTGCAATGACACCTTCAAATCGTCCGAAAGAAGTATCATTGACAACCCATCGGCCTTGGTTGTCTTGGTATACCTTTTCCACCTTGGTGTCGAACTTCGTATGTTCCTCTAGACCGTAGCGCTTCCACAGCTGTTCCACCTGGCTCACGATTTGCTGCCGGTCGGGATATCCACGCTCCCACTTTACAGAAGGATGAAATCGATACATGAGCGAGTGGATTTGTAGTCCAGACGTATCGTTGACTCTCTAAGGTATGAAAAACATTAGGTTGGATGCAATAATCAAGGTGGGTATGAGGTTTCTCTTACGCTCCAGATACCTCCGACTTGGTTCCTTGGGCCGCCCTCGAAGATGACCACGTCGAACCCATGGCCAACACAATGGGCAGCTGAAGTGACTCCCGTAATTCCAGCTCCAATTATGGCAATCTTAGGTCGATGCAGCCTTGTGCTTGATTGAGGAGGTTTTGGGGAAAGTGCTGTGTCAATCAGCCATTGCAATAGCTGGTAGAGGAACAATAGCGGGTGCAGCAAAGGGTTCTGGAGATGAGATTTGGACGCCATTGTGTGTGGTGAAAGTGATATCCAATTGCAATTTCTCGCAGGTCAATTGAAGAGAGTGAAGAGATGAAATAGACGGGAGCTTCAACATATGATACCGAGGGGCAAGTAGATGCTCACAAAGTCAATTGAATGACGTCAAATTCACATGTGAATGAGACTAATCCAGGTACATGCCGCCCCGCCATGACGAAGTCTCTACGAAGCTCTCAATGCAACCGCCAGAAGCGAACCCCCAAAAACAAGTAAAACACGAACATTCCAGCCATCCCAATACTTCTGTTTGTTGATCAATCGAATTGCATGTGAAGCAGCCTACGGGTCCCTAGTTACCGCCGGCTGATAAACGCTCATTCCCCGAGACAGCTCCTCCCGAAAGCTCCAGCCGCTAACATCATCACCAACTCCAACTTTAATCAACGAAACCACCGGATCAACGGACTTGCACTTCACTTACAATGGAGCATCCAGGTAAGCGGCGACGATGATGCTAGTACAGACCAAAGTGTGGAGATGCTAAATGTCTACAGTCAAAGAGATCGCGGGTGTCATCACGACACTCACGCAAGGCACTCCCGAGCAACAAGAGGCCACCCTCAGGGACTATTTCCTCCCCAACGCATCCTTCACTCACCCATATTGCCGTGTGCCTTCGTTCTCCAAAGGCGCAATACCTTTGGCCAGCGGCATTGACTCGCTTTGGGTCATCCTCGCTGTATACCGATGGTATCGCACCCTGAGCCCGCATATTGACATCAAGGTGGACTCGGCAGGTGAATGCAGCTCACCAGAAATTCCCGAAATCTCATCACTGACGATTCCATCAAGTTTTCGATCAACGGAGCGGCCTCCTTTACGTTTCACTGCGTCAGACCTTTGCAGTGTGGTTCATCCCACTGTACAAGGCACCTGTCCGGCTGGTGTCTGTCCTTCAACTCACACAGCGGAGCCTTTCATCACCCGATGGCTTCACCAGCGACGACAGCACGCTGAGTGAGTCTTCTACGAAGAAACACAATGCTACCAGGTCGGCAAACAAGAGCAAGTATTTCATTGCCAGCCAGGAGGACTTGTACCCAGTGACCGATTGCATCCAATTCCTCTTGCCAGGGTTGGGTCCGTTTCTATGGTTCCTCTGGCAGCTCTATAGCACTTGGCTATGTGTTATGGGGTCGATGATATTCCTGCCACTCTACCTGGTTCTGAACAGGAGTCCGAAGGGAAAGACGCAGTGAGCAAGCTGGTTGATTTGGGAGTCTGGGGTCTTGGCGCTAGGATTAATGATGGGATACCCCGGATTGCGGGACCGTTTGGGCACTGCTACCGGTACACTCTAGAGTTCGGGTGGTTTGTCGTTGAACAGGATGATGTTAGAACTGCTGTGAATACTAATGCACGATGATGGTCAACATAGACTTCGGTCCTGCGCGCTATACCCTTTGCTTGTACGCCAATTCAACTTCGATCATCTGCACCTGAATTTCTACCCAGATGTCTGCCTGTACTGCGAGTTGTGGGCAATGTTGATATTACGTGTGAGCGCCCGTGATGAGCTAGTTGTTGAGGAAACATCCTTCCCGATGCGGATATACAGGCCATATTGCGAATACTGGAACGGAGCTCATTCCATCAGTCGTGAATTGTGTAAATAGGGCATGATATTTCAGGATACCAACCTTCAATAGTCGGTCGAGGCCCGGCCTTCGTATTTGGTCGGTCAACACGAGGCGATTAACAGAGCGATCGAGACGAACAGTAGGAAAAGGGCATTCTTTCTTGTTCAAATTTCAACCATTCAACAGATGCAAGCTCATTCTGACGCCCAATCCATTGTACCACCAGATACACAGTTTTACAAGGTGGAGATTGGCCATGTCTCACATTTCATCTCTACCGTAGACTCTTAGATTACCCCAATTCCATTCCGCATCAACAAATATTGAACTCGGATGTTCCTGTACGAATGAGCCCCTTTATCAAACAATATTAATAGTTTGAGGCATCATTCGCTCGTAGGCTCCATGTGTTGATCGACCTAAGTCACTCCACCGTGGGAAGCCAGAGCACAATTTAGAGAGCAGTCGGTTCAACGACGGGTTGCTTCCACTGCGCCAAGACGGAATACCTAGGCAGCCTTATTACGGCCTTGGCATTTACTGGCGGGCCGTTCAAGGGTTGCCCGGTTCCAGGAATCACACGGGAGACACAATGCCTGCATCGGCAGAGCATCTACATCGGATATCGTCAGGAGACACGAGGATTGGAGAATGAGGGTCCGTACCATTGGAGAATTTGGAGTAATCTTGGAGTAATCTTGGAGAAAGAATTTGGGGAACACATGAGAATGAAGAGGAATGGCAGGCCATAATTTCACTTCAATCGATCCACGTCCTGCTAGCCCCGGCCATGCCGAGGGGACCGGGGCCGTTAGGGCTGGGATCCTAGTTCTAGAAGTTTAGAAGTCGCCGATGCGCGGGAGGGCTAGCTCTAGCCTCTTCCTTGCAGAGAGCTCTAATGTTTCAATGACGATCGATGTTGGAGGTTGAAAAAATATTTGCTAGCTTGCCAGGGTGCTTCAACGGTAACAAGTAGCTGTGCAGTATGATGGGCAATCATGTGAACAATCGCAAAGGAGGGCTAGCACAAGCCGGCAGGCACAAGATAATCCCGAGAGCATCAACCTGTTATTCATGATGGTCAGAGTAATAATGTGTCTCACACAACGCCAACTTCCAACCCCCCTTGATGCAGGTATCATGCACAATGGAAGGAGAAACAGCAACTTATGAGCATAGTCGTGTGATGTCTTTTGATTGTAAAGCTCTAAACTCTCAAATGGGTTCAAATACCAGACTTTCGACCATGCAGCCAATCCGTACTGATTTATTACAAACGGCAATGACTTCCAGAAGGCTTCTCACTCCGCTTCCGGGTTCTCATGGAGGCTCGATCTCAAGGCATCCATTTTCTTCTCAAACACAATACTACGGGGATACCCAGCATCAAGGCAAAATGACTCGTCCCGCGGGGCGACAGTCCGACAGCCCATTATTTTCCCATCGTGTGACTCGGCGACGTTCTGGGGAACCTAGAAATATTAGGTAAAAACGACCGACTATTGTGTCAAGGAATCCACATGGTTTATATCCTCGAAAATTCGCTCTCGGGTCACTGCCGCTTGGACTATTGAGAAAAGTGAAAATACTGCTCTTTTTGTTTTGTGTTTAGGTGAAATACAAGTAGAAAGATACACTGGCATTCATCTGTGAGATACATATGAGAAGCTTGAGGGGCAACACCATGGTGCCAAAACTTCCCGGCATCCAACAACGTCTTCGAGCCTCGATATGGATCTCTGTACTCTACCGAAATCTCACTCTTCGAGAAGCTAGCCATGGGAAAGGACCCTCTCTCGTGGATCCACGGATGTTTATACCAGGACCAGCCCAGCTACCCTACCCGAATGGAGACACTCTCATGACTGGTCATCATCGACTGATTAACAACGTTCTCTCCAGGTTTTACAGCTACCCCGTGAAATCGTCTCCGACCTCGGACAAAGAGGCCTGTCATGCCTTGCCCTACAAAGCTTCCCAAGCCGCGTTTGAAGAGTTCTCCGACTTCATGCCATCTTCTTGATCTCTCCATTTTCACTCGAGATTGACAACACAACCCAACAACTACTCTTTTCAACTTTTCTCTACAGTCATCGCAACTCCCCTGAGATCTGCAGTTCTGGAAAAGACAGCGTTTGTGTGACCATGATAGTACAATAAACGGCATCATGAACCCTACGACAAACACCTCCCCTGTGGCCGACGCCGCCCATCAAGCCGACAAAGACATCAGCACCATCGAGAACGGCAAGATGTTCAGCCCATCCGCCCACGACGACTCCACAAGCGAGAAGATGGTGGGCGAAGTGTCCGAGTTCGAGAAGCGCAAGGCCATGGCTGGAAACGCCAAGTTCCACCGTCTGGGCTGGAAGCGGCTCACGATTGTGTTGATCGTCCAGGCCATTGCGCTGGGCTCGCTGTCCATCCCCTCAGCTTTTGCAACACTCGGCATGGTTGCGGGCATCATCTGCTCTGTCGGCATTGGTCTGGTAGCCATCTACACGGCCTACATCGTCGGGCAGGTCAAGGTGGCCTTCCCGGGTGTTGAGCATTACGCCGACGCAGGAGGGTTGATGTTTGGCCGTTTTGGGCATGAAATGATCGGTGCGATGCTGGTGATTCAGCTCGTGTTTCTCACAGCTTCACACTGTCTGACGGGGACCATTGCGTTCGTCACCCTTACGGAGAGCAGTTTCTGCAGCTTGGCCTGGGGTGTTATCTCTGCAGTCATCTTGCTATTGCTTGCGGTGCCTCCGAGCTTTGCCGAGGTGGCTATCCTTGGATACATCGATTTCGCCTCGATTGTACTTGCTATCGGAATCACAGTCATCGCAACAGGCGTGAAAAGCACATCGGCCTCGGCGCCTGTCGAGTGGTCCGCGTGGCCTCGAGAGGGAGTCAACTTCTCTCAAGCCTTCATCGCGATCTGCAACATCTTCTTTGCATACAGCTTCACACTCTCGCAGTTCTCCTTCATGGATGAGATGCATACGCCTGGTGACTATATGAAGTCTATTTGGACTTTGGGTAGCATCGAAATCATCATCTATACGTTGACCGGCGCCCTGATCTACTCATTTGTGGGCGTTGACGTCAAGTCCCCTGCTCTCTTGTCCGCAGGGCCATTGATCAGTAAGATCGCATTCGGAGTTGCGCTTCCTGTCATCTTCATCAGCGGCTCGATCAACACCACGGTGGCAGCGCGATATATCCACGGCAGGATGTACAAGAACAGTGTAACTCGGTTTGTCAATACGAAAAAGGGGTGGGTGTCATGGCTCGCGATAATCACGGTTATCACTGTTCTGGGGTTCATCATTGCCGAGGCCATCCCCTTTTTCAGCGACTTGGTAGCCATCACCTCAAGTCTACTGAACTCTGGCTTCACGCTGTATTTCCCAGCGATGATGTGGTTTATCCTCCTCAGAAAGGGAAAGTGGTATAGCAGAGAAAACATCATTTGGAGTATCATCAATGGCATCATTCTCATCATGGGTATGGTGTTGTTGGTTGGTGGAACTTATGCTGCTGTCGCGGATATCGTAAGTTTAATCCTTCAACTGGCATTACAACATGGCATGTGCTAACTTATTTGTCAGATCGACCAGTACGAGAAAGGCACTGTTAAAGGTGCATTTACTTGTGCGCCGCTCGGATAGAACTTTGCCTTTTCAACCACGAGAGATCATGTAAAATGTACAATAGTTATTTTTAGGAGTGACGATCGAAGTTAGACACTAGGCTGCAAGCTCCTTTGCAAGCTGATATTGAGAGCTTCCAAAATAAACGTCAAGATTCCAAGATCATATTTCGACCACTAGTCTCAATCTATAAGTCCTAGTTTATTTGTGATACCTTGGCAGTAGTAAGTTTTTCTACTCATACGAGAACCAAGCTTTCAATCCGCAGCCCTCTCTTCTCCAGTTCCTCTGGCGCAAGCCGCGGATCTTTCCACACGGCATCATCGCTCGCTTTGTGTTTATACCAGTACGGCCACCCATTGTCGTCTTCACTCTCCCCCCAGCCAACTGGCAATGCGACGCCTTCCAACCTAGGATCCTGTTTCTGCCACAATATCCCCGGTTTCTTGAATGTTGGTCCGGGGCTGCCTATTTCAAGCACAGCTCTCCATCCTGGTGGCAAGCACCCCAAGAGAGCTTCTCCGTACGAAAACTTAGGGTGGTAGCATGGCCCAATAACAGAATACGCCCCTTGCGGAGCAGGTCGGAGAACAACGGTAACTCTGCAACCGAGTAGGGCGTAAACCAAGTCTCCGGGAGTGCAACTATTCGGCCCTGTCAAAAAGAAGCCATTTTTGGTTTTGTAAAACGACCTTCCAGGTAAGATCTCGCGGAAAGCAGCTTTCACGCGACTCTCGTCTACCCGCTTGTCTGTATCAGCACTGCCTTTCGACGCCCATTGTTTCAGCACAGAGGCAGACCGAGCCAGGCGGGGATAGTTGATCCATTCCGCGTTTTCGAAAGTGCGTCCGCCCAATAACCCATTCGTCAATACTTCCAGTTTCTCTTGGTGCCATTGATCTGGGAATTCGCCAAGGAAAAGAGTCGAGACGTCTGTTACGATCTTCTGAAGGTCGCTTTCGGAGCAGTCTTCCGGAACGGAACCATAGAGACATTCTACAGTATCGCAAAGTACGCCGAATACTTCAACCTTGTCTTTCTCAACGAGATGCATTATACCATCCGAGTCGCCGGCCGCCCAAGTGTGTTCAAAGTGGCCCATGCTCTTCCTTGACCTATGTAGATCCGGGACCCAGCTCGGACTCGCAGCAAGGTCACAGTACTCAAGTATGTTCAAGCTCCCGTAAACTTCAAAGTACTTTGTGACCATGGACTTATAAACTTCCTTGACGTTTCGCGTGTAGTCAGGTTTGATTGCTTCAGCCAAGTTCTGAGACACGAGCCCGAGCAAGGCATACACCCTGTCTCGGTCATCAGAACACTCGCATTGCCTGGTATAGTCGAGTATTCCATGAATTCCTTTGACAATTTTCAAGCGTCTGAAACTTGACAAATTGGTCAAATCTTGCCTGAACCCACCAGAATCTTGGAGGTTAACTGTGGCCAGGGATTCTTTGCTTCGGATGCAAGCTGCTGCTCCAAGCAGTTGAGACCATAGTATCTCATCGCGGCCAACGAGAACAATCGCACTTGGATTGGCAAGTGAAATCTCTTGCCGGATCCAGAGCCTCTTAAACCAACTACGTGCTACAAGTTTCGAGATAGCACGCCATTCCGGTGTCGAAAAAGGCAGATCCTTACCTTGCCCCTGGTATTTGGGATCTGCTCCAGGCAGATAGCTCACCATGTTTTGGGCAGCGTCCAGGTCCGCTTGAGAGGTATCGACTTGAGATCCTGCAGAGTAAAGTGTTCTCATTGCCAGACTGCTATCGTCTCCAACCGGCCCAAGCCAGACTACGACTCGTTTGGTTTCTCGGTAAATGTCGCCCATCCGAAGGACTTGTGCCGCTCTTTCTGCGAGATCTCCTTGGTCAACGCAGATTGAGTCACACCATAAGACTCTGACTTTGTCTCCATAGCGAAGATGGTGCAACGCAGACGCAAGGTTCCGTCCAATCGCGATGAGGTCCAGTGGTATGGTACTCGGGCTTGTCTTAGATGCTCTTTTCCTGCTGGACGCTTGATGTGGGAGGCTGCCTCCTTGTTTAATGCCAATCAACTCGGGATTCGATTGATCGCCCCAGGTATATGAAAGGGCTTCGAATTCAGGGATGACATTGGTGCTAGGAGAAAATCGGCAGCTGACGAGAGATCCAACAAGAGCATCTCCGAGATTCCCCGGCTGAAGGACAAGCAAACGGATTTGTGACCGTAGAAGGGATGAGTATTTATGCGTGGTCATTGGGCTACCAGAAGATGGAGTAGTCGAACATATGACGGGTATAAATGCACTTGTTTAAGGGTAAGATTGCGGTACAACTTTAGATGAGAGACGTGGATTGAAATCTGATATCTGGGCTTACGTAAATCGACAGGGGCTTTGGATGCCACAAAGATGATGTATACTGACATAGTTTGAATACCTTGACAACTTCAATTTCAGCACGCTAATTGTTCGTCTATGGATACAACTTGAGACCTCGTCCAAATGTCATTCAATGTCAAACCCAAATATCACATCACCAGCTTGTGGCCGTGGTACTTGGTGTCCTGCTCGTATGCAGCAACGGCAGCATCGTCGCTTCGCTCAGGAAAGCCCTTGAAAGAGACAGCGTAAGTAGCAACGGAGTGGGCAATAAGCTGAACGCCAAATTAGCAGCGCACGCAGTTCACAAGGATTTGGCGTACATACCTTGGTGTTGACCTCCCAGGCGGTATAGTTGACGTTGCTGAGGTCATCGCAAAGCTGGTGGTAGCATGGGTCATACCATTCGCCCGCCTTGCCGCCAAACATCTCGACTTCTTCCTTCGTCTTGACGCCCTCGGCACCAGTGGCAATGCCTCCGGCCGGGATGCCATGTCGAATGAATCCATCATAGTCACTACGACCATCAAAGGGGATGAAGGTGTAGTTCAAACCTTGATCCTCGTACCAGTCAACGTACAAATCCTTCAGCTCTTGGGAACCCGCGGGATTGGCTTCGTTCGACGCGTTGTAGATCTGGTACGCGAAGTTAGGGCTACCCATCATGTCGTAGTCCATGAACAGGCGAATCTTCTTGTTCTCCTCCTCGGGTAGAACAGCGACATAGTGGTCCGAACCGAGAAGACCCTCTTCTTCGGCTGCCCACCACGCGAATCGCACGCAGTTGTTGACGCTGAACTTGGACAGCTGCTTGGCAACCTCGAGCACGGACAAACTGCCGGAACCGTCGTCGTTGATGCCAGGGCCTTCGCCAACACTGTCGCTGTGACCACCGAGCATAACACAGTTGTCAGGGTCGCCGCCAACAGTCTGGGCAATGATGTTGGAAGTTGAGATAGTCTTGACCTCGGCATCGATGTAAGCGATGGCATCGATGGACTCGCCCTTCCTTAGCCGCTTCGCAATAGGCTGTCCCACGTCGCCAGACAAGCCAAATGTTGCAACATGATAGGGCGTAGGGTTCCCGAGAGTCCCGTGAACCTCCTCGCTCTCATAGTTGTAGACAACAGCAGCGACAGCGCCAGCCCTTCCAGCATTTTCGGATTTTGTCCCAAAGGGGCAAGTGCCTCGCTGAATGAAGGCAATGTTGCCGCTCACAGCCTTAGGATAGTCAGAGGCGTCACACCCATCGTTGTCGACCAGGACCAGGTCACCATGAACGGGCTCTTTATCCTTGGTGGCAGGAGTCAAGCCCATGGGAGCAGCATCCTTGGGCACCTGGTCGCCGATGACTAGACGCGACTCGAAGACATTTCCGGATACAGCACCAAAGATCTGATTCGAGACAGTGTAGTAGCTACCCAGCTTGGCCAGCTCAGCGGTGATGTATGCCAGGGTACCAGTGTGGCCTGTATATCTGTCAATGCAAGTCCCAAGCTACTTTGTAGCTAGATTAGAGGCAATAGCTTACCTTCACTGCCAATCACACGAGTGGGATGGTTGTACTCTTCCTCTCCGGTCTGGGCAATCTTATAGAGGTCCTTTGCACGAGCCTCAAGGTTGTCGGCCGAGATGCTCTTCTGCAGGGTCTTGGTGTCAACTAATGGCAGGCTGGCGACGTCTTCGCCGGATGACCAAGGCGCTTGCAGAGGAAACTGGAAAGGGAATTGCGCTGCAGAGACACCAGATAGAGCAGTCGCCGCCACCAGATAGAGTCCCTTGGAGCCAGTCATTGATGCTTTCAGGTTCGTGTTCCAACACGTAAATAATGATGGAGATAGATGAAGGAGAATCGATGATTCAGATGGTTAATGAGGTGCTCAGCCCGTTGCCTATGCGACCCCGGAGGCCTAGCTTGATTGGCTGACTCACTGTTTCACAACAGTACCACCAGCCGAGGCATTTACCCGAGATCTCAGAGGCGAAAGTCGGAGTACGACATACATTTAGTCGAGAGCGAGATTCTAAGAGCTTCAAGTAATGTACAAAATGTTACAGCTTGTCGAATTAAAGCTGTATGCCTAGAATAATTGATAAGGTGAGTTTTGGTCGTGACGCTTTATGGTGGGATCTAGTTTACTCATCTGCCGGGCTTGTACAAAGCGATTGGGGGTAAAGGCTTCGACATGAGACTTCATCAGCGCCCGTGTGACAGTAAGTTGTCAGGAACACACGTCTCGTCAACGTGAGCATCCAGGTCTCACATTTGTCATATCAAGGGATGAGATCAGTCGGCTGTTACCAAATACGACGTTCTCTGGAAATGACTCGATACAAAGACTATGTGAGAAAGTTCCATATCAAATTCGGGAATTATCCTCTTGCGAGTACAAGTAGGCATTTTCATTGCCAAAGGAACTCATTATTCATGTTCAATCCACAGCCAGATTTCGCTTCATCCCCGTTGTTGAAATCGGCTTCTCTAGCCTCAAGATCCATAGAAGCACATCCTCGGCAGGGAGAAACACCAAAAGTGACCGGTTGCACAGGTACCCAGCCGCGACGACAAACATGGCTGCAAAGGCATCGAGGAAATAGTGGTTCGCGGTTGCGACAATCGTCAGCAAAATCCAGCAGGGGTACCACACGCCGAACATAAACATCGCTGTTCTCCAAAGAGGACTTCGGCTCGCCAGAGCCTTTTCGTCGTTCTCCTCGTCATTACTCGGCTGCCCTAATGTCTCGTTGCGCAGAAGCAACTTCTTTACCCGAGAAGAGAAGCCCCGTACAACGCCGCTATCGGCGACGAACACACATCCAACGCAAAAAGCATAGCCAAAGTGCATACTAGGCATGGCCGCCAGCTTGTTGACGAATTCGCCACTCATCCATACAGATTCGGCCTTCTCGAGATTCACTGTATCGATGAAGCCGTATTCTTCTGGGAGCAATCGTGGCGGCATAGTCGGAACCGTGATGAAGATGGCGAAGGCAAGGAAATTGGTCAGGGTCATCGTCCGGCGAACGGTACAAAAGCGAGAATGCGTCGGGGCGGTAGCATAGTAATAGGCAATGAAGCCAACGGTGCCAGGGATGTGGATGAGGGCATATCCGCGGTTCAGCACAGTCAGCCAACATCCTCGAAAGTCATTAACCTCGACGCCGATGAGGAACCATCTCTGAATCCTCCATTCCAACCACCTCGAGGGCCCTTCGCGGCCGCCGCTCCAGAGTCCAGCCTCGAGGTTTAGCAAGTATAGACCATGCTCCTGCGCCGAGTCCCACATGCTCCTTCGGCCACCATAGTACGCCGCAGCCATCGTCGTCGTCAACCGATATGCGCCAAAGCTAATCGCCCAGTAGAACATTTCGACGAGGAAGGGGAACTTTTGCAAGATTCGCGAATGGAAAAACTTGGCAAATCGGCTCGAATTAGGAGTGCGGATGCGCACCAAGCCGCAACAGAGTGAGCGAGTTTTGCGAGGGTGCGGGTGCCGCGGATCCCGATGCGACGCGTAGTCAATCTCATTCGAACTCCTAGGAGACTCGCGGATGAAATTGTCGAGAAGGGGTTCATATCGACTTGCAGAGCGCTTGAAGATGGTGTAGTTCTTGCGGCGGGTGATGAACATGGCGGTTAGAAGGATCGAGACGATGAGCTGACTTATTAATTAGCATGAATGGAATCGAAACTATGGATAGGACAATATCAGGGGAAGTATACCACAGGCTCAACCTCATCAGGCATTCGCCAGCCTCGAGCAGCTTGCCAGCCGCCGTCGGGAACATCGTTGAGCCCATTATCAGCCATATTGGAGGCTGGGTGTCGTCGGAGAGATCCAGTGAGATCTAGACGTCCTCAAGGCGAGTCTCGGCGTTCGGATACGATGAAAGGACCTTCAGCATGATGCCTTGTGATCAAACAATGACGGCCGATAGTTATACGAGGAAGAAGAGGATGCTGCGACTCTATAGATCTTACAGACATAAGTGTAGCTAAGTACCCAGCCAATAAAGTTTCGTGTGCAGAGGGATCAAGGACGCCATTATCGGACACTGATAACGTCTAGAGTTACTAGGGACTTCTTGACTGCCCTGGCATGCGGGTGGAAGAAAACACCGGGCTGAGTACATTAGGACTCTAATACCTAATATAATATTAAAGTGTAATTTCTAAAATAAGTCCTAAAATAATATCTAAACTGATGTATCGTCCACCCGCTTGCCTGGATAGTATGTACATGTACATGTATTGTAATTAGTGAGCTCAGGGGGATAGCTGAGAAGCTGTCGCGTGCGAGCGCTCAGCACGAAGCTACGCAAAGGGGCATATCCAAACGGATCCACAGCTTCTCAGAGATGGCGCGCTCGTGACCCTGGTGACACGAGCATAAGAAACTCGGTAATGGAGTCGGCGATGTGAAGCCAAGGTTGATGGGGAAGTATCGTCCTCAGTCTCGACATTGAGATCCATGGAGATTTCCGTCACGGCCGCCAACTTGATTGCCGACTGGGAAGAAATGACACCACAACACAATAGGCAAAGTGCCGGAGTGGTTATCGGGTTAGCCTCGAATGTCCACGGATGTTAGCTAATGCCTTCGGGCGCGCAGGTTCGAATCCTGTCTTTGTCGTGTTCATTTTTGTCTTTCGCGACACTGAAACAGCGGGTTTCTCAGACCTATCGACCCTCTCTTGCTCTGATGAGCATCTTGGAAGTCTTGCTGCCTCATGTACGGAGAGTATTCACCGTGCTACAGAACGAAGAGCCACCAAAGCAACAAAACAAAGGCTATGCAATTGGGGTAATCCCAGGTTGAATTTCATGCTTTTGCTCATGCTTACGACGCACCAAAATCTTCAACTGCCTAGTAAGAGACGTAATACAGCACAAGAAGATCCCAACCAAGGAATACTAAGTAAAGCTCTTTGATATTAAGCAGCAAATTGCCAGCCAGCCAGCCTCTTCCAAGGCCTGTGTGTTAGCTTTATAGATGGGTTAATAGTACACGCAGAAACAATGCTAAATCCTGCCCATCGTTTATTCAAGGCACACATGAACCCTCCCTTCCTGTTAAACAAAACAACGCTCATCCTAATCGCAACCCCCCAACCCCTGTTTTAGCAAAGCTCAGCTAGCTTGCTGCTCACTCTCCTTGCCCTGCCACTCCTGCGCAGTCCCGAGACATCCTCTTCAGCAACGGAAGGCTTCCTGATTATTCCAACGGCGCTGTGTCGTTTCATCTTCCTCCCGCGCTCGGGCTCTTCCCGATCCTCCTCTGTATCTGTTTTTGACCCGCCGAAGCTCTTCTTGCCGCGCACTCTCCGTTCATCGTCGGGGTCTAGGAAACGGTGGACGACCCGGTGATCCAGAATTCTCTCTTCCTTATCTGATGGCCCGGCCCTGTCTGTTTTAGGCCATACGAATCCGTATAGTCTCGAATGTCGTTCGCATCGGGGACATGAGGATTTGGTATAGTAGGCGTTCTGCTGGACGAAGTATGTATTGCAATTCATGCATTGAATCCATGCCATTTCCGGCTCCGAGAGGAGAAGAGGGGTGAGTAGGTAGTCGCCTGGCGTGCGAAGTCGTGCTGGGGGTGTCGTCTGCTTAATGAAGACGCGGCGCTTGTATTTCCGTCGCTTTGGAGCCTCATCTTCAATATCGGCCGCTTGGCCGGCCTCCACCGTCTCGATGCTAATTGTGATAGGGGCGACAGGTTCGGGCTCACAGCTGGACGGGGCGTTCAGAATCGAGGTGATGGACATATTGGGCAAGCTGCTGTGAGGACTCATCGTCTTCGGCTTTGGAGCACTGGCCTTGACCGGCGAAGGAGAATCGTTCCCCTGCGAGCTCGGTGGAGAGTATGGCGCAAGATTGGGAACCTCACTTCGCCCTTGACTGATACCTTCTCGTTGTAACGACGAAACAAGATGTTTCACCGGCGTCTGCATCATTGGCTCGGGACTGTCCTTCTCTGGCGAAGTCGTATCGGTCTCCACCACATCTCCACTGCTGAATATAGTGCTTCCACTGACCGAACTTCCCCGAGAAGAAGAGCGGACGTTGATAACGGGCTCAATCAGTCGGGCTTTCTTCGCTGGTGTGACGGGTGGCGTCGCGAGAGCATCAAGGGGCCGCTTTCGGCCGCGTGGTGACATATCGGGAACGGGAGAGTCGGCGGCTGACGAGTCTCTAGTCTGGCTAAAGCGTGCACTCTTCGGTCGACTTTTGAAGACTCGCGGTCGAATGTCGGGCGTCACCGACGGTGTTCTTGACGAGCCTGCAATACTGTCGTCCCTCCGCCGCCTTCGAAGCAAACGAACGTCAAGTCTCTCCTCCTCAACGCCCTTAGTCACCGCAGCGGCGCCCTCCTCCGGCTCCCAGCCGTTCCGCAGGCCATCTTCGCACGTCTGGCATAAGCATTCGCAGTTGTCCTCGCCAAAGTAGCTCTCTCCGTATGTCACGGTGATTTCCTCTCCAGGCTCAATCGCCCGCGTGGCGATGATTTCGATTCCTGCCTGACTGGTTGTCATGAGTTTGGCGTTTGCGCCGCAATCGTGGTTTGCAAAGCGTGCGGGGCCCATGAAAAGGCTGGTGCATTTGTTGCGTGAGCTGACGACAATGCTGAAATCCTTTTTGCGCACTGAAATCTCCTTTTCCTCCTCGGGAGTGATGTTCACTTGGATGCCAGAGAGGTACTTGATCGATTCGTTCCGCTTGATGGATCGTCTGGCTGTGACCGAGGCTTCGTGGCTGACGATGGTATATCGGTTGGTGGTGCTGACCTCCCAGGGGCAGTCGGGGAGATAAATCTGCATGTATCGCCGGAGGTGTCGCCTGAAGTCCTCCTTCTCCTTGTCCGTTTTCAGTCCGTTGCTGAACCGCTTGAGGCCATCCGTCGCTAGCAGCTTCTTTTCCGCAGCGGCGAGATCTTTGTTGAGGACCACCTCATCCTGGAGAATGCGGCAAATGTCCTCCTCTCTTACGCCGCGAGATGGGTGATATGATGATCTGTTTTTCGGGATTGTAGTCCAGTAGTAGACCTTTAGAGGGACATTAGGTCGGACCGCCAGAATATACTCCAAAGATGGTAAATACTCACATGATCGACCAATGCATCTGTCAATATGTCGTCGTATGCAGCCAGCTGAGCCAAACTCAGATGCCGCCGTTTGGCAGCCACACTCTTTGGGGGAGGCATAACGGTCCGAGTTGCAGTCTGTCGGGTCCGAGTATAAAGTTTAGAAAGGTTGTTGCAAGCCGTCGTTAAAGAGCGTACGTGTTCCCTTGAAACCCGGGGATCCGGCAATGAACGGACGGTGAGAAGCTTGTGTTTCCTTAGAAACGGCCGCAATCTCCCTTGCGAGCGGCAAACGTTCGAGCTTCGAATTCAAGCTTTGCTCTGGCAGCTGGTCGAAAGGGGAAGCGAGGCGCAGCGAAGAATGCGCATCCGGGGTCAGCTCAGTCCCGCAACGTCATAGCCTTGAAATTGGGCCCGCTGTGGTGAGATGCGATATATCGAGTCGACGGTAGCGAAACGAGCGGTTCGAGATGGACGGAGAGAGCGTAATCTGGAGAAACAAGCAATTAAGGGAAAGGTGAAGCTACCAAAGTCCAAACGGCGCAGTGAGACTCGGTTTCACGAGATTGAGGGAGAGAATATGAATAGCCCAGGCGGACTGGCAGTTGGCCGTTATTAGGGGGGGCTTCCCAAGGCCCGGGCGGGCTAGTTTGTCGCATTCCAAGCCCCCCCAGGAAAATGGCTGCTGGCCCGGCGACGGTGATACACCGCCAGCCCGCTAGGATGGCGGTCGGGTCACTGGGACGCTGTGTTGGGCGCTGTGACCACCCCTATTTTCGAGTCAAGTCTGAGATCGGGTGGCTGCCAGCTGGTTAGAAGATGCGCCAGGTGTTGCCGGTCACACGTGATCCAATTCGAAAAGTTCAACGCCAGTGGTCGACCTCTGACGATATCGAGGCTTGAACTCGGATTGCGCGTGAGAACCGTTGAGCTGCCACTGGTCCTCCTACTCAAGGCCGCACCGTCACAATGATTCAATTAAAGGTATGTTCATTTATGGATGCAACTGCTGATGCTACTGCGTCTGTCTGTGTGGTTGTTTCTCGTTGGCGATGCTAACTCATACTAGACGATGCTCAACTGCATCGACAACTCTGGCGCAGCTCTCGTCGAGTGCGTTTTGGTTGTCGGACAGAAGAGGCACGCCAGAATAGGTACGATGCACCATCCGAATCACGACTCTGCTCCATACTTCGACACTCGAGCCAATCTCGACGACATCACATTCTCGATATCGATGCCCGACTCCGGCTAACACTCATCAACTAGGTGACCGCATCGTCTGCGTCGTTCAAGAACAGAGAGGATCTTCCTCCGGCGGCATGGCCGGCATGTCGGCCGCCAACAAGGTCAAGCGCGGTGACATCCGTCACGCCGTCGTTGTCCGCACTCGCTACGCGACCCAGCGCGCCGACGGCTCCGTCGTCCGCTTCGACGACAACGCCTGTGTGCTTCTCAACAAGGCTGGCGACCCCGTCGGCTCGCGTATCAACGGCGCTGTCGGTGCAGAGCTGAAGCGCAAGAAGTGGAGCAAGATTCTTTCCATGGCACCAATGCAGGCATAAGGGCTGGGTTGTGGTGTGGGTTGGAAGACGGACGTGAAACGCTCTGGGTTGGCCCATGGGGAACAATAGGCAGAGCAATGTACGAGTGGGATACTGTACAACTACGAATATTCAGGCATTTGCGTGGCGTTTAGATGAGAAAAAGGACACCCCTTTCAGCCAACTTAACGCTCTACTGAACTGTACATGTCACGATGCGTGTATCAAGAGTCTGTTGTGTGGAAATTCGCCGGCAGTGAAAGACCCGGCACCTGATTGATATATCTAAGTAATTCCTCCCCTCCTTTCCGACGTGCTTGTGTGCAAGATTTATTTGAACTCCGTCGTAACTGCGACATGTCGTCTTGATAACGGCTGGCGACTTTGTGAAATCAAATACCTTCTTCCCCCAACTCCATAGAACACAAGGAAGCAACCGTTCCCCTCACCCCCAGCCTGAAACTCCGACGTTTTCGATGCTGTCGTGGGTATTGATACAAGGAACATAAATTGCGCTCAGTCAAAAATATGACCGCATTCGCAGCAGACGTAAAACAGTTTCTGATCCACCGATTAGTTATCGTGTACAATAAAACAAGGGGTATGTTGCTTTACCATGCCAGTTTCAGCACTTCGCTGTTGAGACTGAAAGAAGACAGCTTCGTCGTGTTTACAGCTTGGACAGGTCTTGTTGGACCGTGGAAGCTATAGAAAAAGACAAGACGTTGATCAGCTAACAGACTGACAGCGTTGACAAATGAAAACAAGTGTAGATTCAAGCCAAGGTCCTTGGTGGTAGCGGCTGGTTTTTCTCCATCCCGATCAAGCGCCAACTGCAACCTGCCAGGGATAATCCGGAGAACATAAGCATGTGCTAGCAAAGAGACGATGTATCCGGGGTATAATTTGTAGCGTCCGTTGTCCGTGACCGTTAGTCGTGTATCTTCAGTGGGTGGAAGCCGTTATTTGTCATCGCTCTTGGGAGGTTCGCTTTCAAATGATGCGCGAAATTCTTCATAGGTAATCGGGGAAGCTTCGTCGGTGGTGTCGCCAGTATCGTAGCTGAAGGGTGACTCCTCCATCTCCTCATCGTAGTCCGCGAAAGGGTCCGAGTCGCCCCACGGCATCCATATTCGCGATTCCCACTGGCCATCCTCCTCGACGTAGTTGGTAACCATCTCCGTACAGAGCTCGCCACAGATTTTGCATTTAAGGTAAAAGCCACAAATGGAGCAAGTAATTGACGACGCTTCACTAACCGTCGGATCAGACCCAACATCCTGGGTGACACCAGCCGTCTCGCCCTGCGACGTGTTGAGGACGTTGCGGAAGACGCAGGTGGACACGGCCTCTTCGGTGTATTGGCAAGTGCGGCAGGTGAACTGCAGCTTGTGGGCGTCCGTATCTTCCTTGGGATAGAGCATGTTGGAGCACTCGGAGCAGAAGCGAAAGGTAATCTGCTCGAGGTTCTTGGAGCTGGCAGGGGCCTCGTCGGCGCTCGTAGATTGAGGGGAGGCCATTGTTGTGAGATGCGATCGCTCGGGTGGCGCGTGCGATAGAGGCGGGGATGCTTTGTTTGTTGTAAGGGTAGAGTGACCGCTGGAAGTTTGTAGTATCCAAGATGCTGTGCTTGGAGTAAATATTTGTTGTCGGGCTTGACTGCCGATCGCAAATACGGCGATTTCTGTAGATGTTAGAGTGGGAGAAGGAGGAAGAAAAGAGAGTTCTGCTGTCGGGCTCGAAAAGTTAAGTACGAAGTACTATGTAAAGTCTTGAGGATAAGGCAGGGACCACACTTGCCCAACATGTGCCATGTCGTCGGGAGCTAAAGTTTAATCTGTTGTAGCGCGTATCCGAGGATTATCCGCTTAAGGTACCTTATGCTTGATGTAGGTTTCGCCTCGCGTTTTGGGGCTGTCGAGCAGCATGGAGACTTATTACAGTTACGCAACATCTCGCAGAAACAGGGCGATTCGTATTTGATTCACAGAAATCGCACAAATTGAGACCTACACTCTAATTCCAAGTACCACCAGATCATCAATGCATCCTCAACAGAGTACACCAAGGCCTTGCTACATGGATCGGAACATTCGATGCTGTCGGGTGGCGACAAGAGCAACAGACGACAGCCCAGCCGCGCGTGACGAACTCGGTGACTCAAGCAGAAGCAGAGGCGCATCTGCAGCCACCTGAATTTCAAGTCTTTTCGATACCAAGCTGTTATTACACGCCGGCTGTCTTGCTGGGCTCGATGTTGCTTCGCTACATGTACCTATGCTCCCCCCTCCGTCACTCACTGTCTGCGGAAATCCACTTTGAAAGGGTGACTCCGCGTAACATGCATTGAGGTGCATGAAAAGTGCCACGGCTGCTCAGCACTCTGATTCTGAGCGGCACTTGCCACTAATCACAAGGTAGCTGGAAAGCCTTTGAAAATGAAATTAATTGGATGTCAGAGCAGAAAGAGTCTATCGAACGCCCACCATCCAGTTTTACTTCAAGCGTTTATTACGTTGCTGGAAAGATAGTACTGATTCAAAAGATTGCATCAGAAAGCTGGATTTTCCCCATCTCCTCAGAGCCTTTACCTCCTATAAGGTGGGGAATTAATCTTACTATATGGACTATCAATCCAGGTTCTTTCATCACAATCACCTAGGGTCAATTCAGCATACTCTCGCACGATGGAAAACGACCGCAAACGCCCACACCACTCCTGTGCGTTCCAAAGGGGGCTTCGCTTGTGTGGGAGGGTTCGAACTCTGTTCGGTTTGCTTCTCGGTCGGCGACGTTGACCGAGTTGAACGCAAGGTTCCACTCTGGCAGCCTCCGGTTGACGAGAGAGCAAAAGCAAGCACACGTCACGGCTGACAGATTATTCACAAAATCATTATTCATCGCGCACTTGAAGTACTATGGCATCAGCTATCGTTCTGATGCCTCAAACGCTGTGCTTCATAAACTTCTCAAGACCTCAGTTGGCCAAGGCAAGATTACTAGTAGTGCTCAACGCTATAACAACTTTGTTATGTACCTGCGAAATTCGTTTTACCTGCTCAACCCATGCTATTAGTGTGCATAAGTGCCAGACTCCGTGAAGCGGTTGGAGCAATCCATGTGACGCACGTATGAACCTATGGGCAAACAATGGGAACGTGATATTCGTTTGTACATGGAAGATCTTGCGATTCAAGAAATTGAAGCAAACTTTGCTACTTACACAACACCTACCCAACGAGCAACATGCGATGCAGACCTGTTTATCCCACACTATTTCCTGAGTGATGGCCTCTTCGACGAAGGCAAAATGGACCCTTGACCATGGGCCAACCTCCCGAACTTGAGCTCGATGTATGGAAGGGGAAAGGGGGAACCATGGTTGCAGCTTACAGCTTCGGTTTCACAGATGGGATTATGATATTGAATATTTCCGAAGACTGGCTAAATAATCGCATCAGCGTTTTGGCTGATGCGGAGTTGAAATACAAGGCTTCAGGTACCGAGAAGCTTGAAATCCGGCGAAAGTAGCACTGACAGTTTTATAGTTAAAGTGAAGGGCAAGCCGAAGAAGCATCTAGCAGACGATGTTGCTGCTCGGGATTCTGATACGCGAAAGGAGACGGGCGGCTCCTCCAAAAGTCGAAATTCAACACCAACGGTATTTCGCCGAGTCTATTACCGGCTACGAGGCCGAGAGACTGGCGAAAGCGAGATATTTTCCGAGATCGGGCCAGGTCATCTTGACTTCCTGACCGTTGACTGCGTCAACTTCAAAGGTCTGGTTTATGGCTTACCTTGCTTTGGTAACGACGTAACTTTCAAAGGACGCAAGATATCAGATACTCCAACGCGAAGACCCGAGGCCTGGGAAGCATTTTCTGAGCAGGCTCGTCGGTATGGAAAGGGGAACAAATGGGGCTGAGCGACGGACATACCTTTGTCCCAGTTTCCGCTTCATTAGTATCCAAACTTATGGATATCCCTCAATGGCCCGAGAGAACAGACGAGCCTCAACAATGCAGGGAGAATAGAACAATCACGACGAGAAAACCCCCTATTACTGGCGAGAAGAGATATCCTAGTGCAGAGCTACATGGGCTCAGCAAAGACTGGAGACGGTTCCCAATATACAAAGTAATCGTATGGCGAGAGCTTCGTCACAGTGGTCGGATTCAGGCATAGGATACTCCCTTGCCCCAGGTACTGTGTGAAACACATTTTATTTCCTCAACACCGACGAATACCTTCGTGACGTTGCTAATTGACATCGCGTGGCGGCATAAGTAGGTGTGGTTCAATTAGCCTGTTCGATAAGTGCTACATCACGTGTACTGTTGCCTCAGGCAGCAATAAGACAAGAGCAAGGATGGTAAGCCCCCATGACCGGAAAACGATCCCCAAAAGAGACGCCATTTAGCGCTGTTCAGCCTGTTAGGGGCTCACTCAGGGCGCTTGCACCTGGAAAACGGCCGCCCCCGTTGCCCCGCATCCATTCCATTCCATTTTCTCCAGCGCGTGGGGCTTAAAGGGAGCACCCGACTGGGCGGCACGTCATCGCCCTAAGCAACGGGCATGAGACCGGACGTCGGCTGCTTGGGCTTTCAACTCGCTCTTCTCCAGCTCTCAACCAACCATCCAACATAATCACGTTGACTATCGCACTCTGACGTCGGATCTGGCACGAATAGATATAAACGATTAAACCTCTTCTCTGCGCTGTTGACATCATTGTTACTTACCCTCTCTTCTGTTCAATAACCTGCGCAAACAGCAGTAATGGTAGGTCCTCCAGCTCGACCCCTCCACAGACAGCATGATGCCGAAACATCGGGTCTCACTATCACGGGCAAGACTCATGCTTCAAACACAATACCTTTCCAGCTCGCTAGCTCTGCCAGATCCCACTGCAGCTCCTGTTTACTGACTAGGTCACTTTTTTCAGGCTGACAACGGTCTTCCTCCCGGCTGGGAAGTGCGCCACTCCAACTCCAAGAACCTCCCCTACTATTTCAACACCACCGACAAGGTCTCACGATGGGAGCCCCCAGCAGGCGCCGACACTGAGAAGCTCAAGCACTATATGGCCGCAAATCACAGCGCTGGCACACGGCCTGGAGCTGTTCCGGGTGTCCCTGAGGGCAAGATCCGAGCAGCCCATCTCCTAGTCAAGCATAGTGGTAGCCGACGGCCCAGTAGCTGGCGACAGGTATATAAGAGCCCCAAGCACGCGCCTGAAACTCAGTAAAACTCTCGCTGACGCGATACTTTTCCGCAACAGGCCGAGATAACCCGCTCTAAGGAAGAAGCGCTTGAGATCATCCAGGGCCACGAGCAAAAGATCAAGACCGCCGGCGTCACCCTCGGCGAGCTCGCCTTGACCGAGTCAGACTGCTCATCTGCCCGAAAGCGCGGCGATCTGGGATACTTCGGCAAGGGAGACATGCAGAAGGAGTTTGAGGAGGCTGCTTTTGGATTGAAGCCCGGCGAGATGAGCAGCGTCGTGGAGACGGCGAGTGGTCTGCACCTGATTGAACGGTAAGAGCCCCTTTGCTTCCTGGAGATACTCCGACGACCATGCTAACAGAGACAAAGCTTGGAGTAAAATATAACTATGATACCTTAAGTGGTGGAGCGTTCGTTTGTTGTGGCTGATATAGGAGTCGATACACTGAAAAGATAGTTCGAGACAGTTCCTGAACGCTTGTATTATTTGATGGAAAGTGGAAATCATGTCATTCATTGCACTTTACAAGCTCATTGCTGTTGCTTTGTATTGAAGCTATTGGATTCTTCCAGAGAATCCCATTATCTAGGTATCCTGATTCCATGCTCTATGTGCCAGGACGCTCGAAATATGCCTGCAACAACTCCTCCCCCGTACCAACGCTCTGATCTATTAACCGTGTATGAGTGAACGATATCCGCCCCAAAACCATCCCATGTTTCCCCCGAGAGCTTCCTTCCCCTAGAATCATCTACTCGCTAGATCTTTCAAGAACCCCATGAACGGCTCAACTGTTGTGAACACAACCGTCATGGTCCCGAAGACAGTCATGGAAAGAGCAGCATACGGCGCAGCCCTGTGCTTCGTCTCGTAGAGATACGCTACACCCATTGCTGCTCCGTTGACGCCAATAGTGATGCCCGTGGCGATGGTCATAGGGCCGTCGCCATTACTGAAGCTTCGGCGTCCTTCATCTGGTGCGCCATCTCGGTCGTTCCGGGGAACTTCATGGGAATCAGGCACCGTCTCGCCGGAATTCCCGTCGTTGTTCGTCGGCAGAGGGCGACTGTCAACCATTTTCGTCATTTTCAGCTGTCCCAAAGCGAAAGGATAAACCAGCTGCCCAACAATCCCGTTGCTGACAACAAGCGCTGCGTTTACACCAAGATTGCCACCCACGGCCATCATGGCCGGCTTGGCTAGTGCTAAAGTCGTGCTTCGAGCTGCAAATGCCAACGCCTCTGCTTCGTGAAGCCCCATGGACCTGCCGGAGTACACAGAGAGAAAGACGTTGGCGGCCGCTGCGATCACGGATATGACGACAGTGAGTAAGCCCGCGACGCTGAAGAGCTGCCGTCGACATTCGTACAACTTGAAGCCCCAGACAAGTATCCCGACCTCGAGGATTGAAAGAGCAAGGTCACCGGCCCCAAACCAATGGGCTAAGCCATCTGGAAGTGCCGTGTCGGATGCCGATGAGGTCCAGAGAGCGTAAAGCGGCACACCACTGCTGAAGATTTTCAAGACTGTGGATAGAGTGGTATTGACAACGGCGCTGGCTTTTGCTCTGGTATACGCCGTCATGAGGAGTGTCGTAAGTAACACCGGGTTTGTGAGCGTTGCCAAGGCATTTTTCAACCTAGGCATCGATGGGCAAGATCCCGATGTCTTGAAGGCTTGCTGTGCTCTTACAGACGCAATCCAGATGAACCAAAGGACGCATCCATCAAGTATCCGCTGTTCTCCTGTACCAGCGGCTACTGGTGCCCCTATGAGGAATATGCAGAAGAAAGATGCTAGGATCGGGAAGTTCGACGTGCTGATCTGCCACCACCTTGAGGCGTCGTTGAAGGGATGTTCCATGTCATTTTGAGTGACGGACGATGTCAGACTCGTAACGGCTGCGCTTTCGGATTCCGGGTCTGGGGTCGCACATTGGACCCCTTTCTCTCGATCGGCAACATCATCGTGTAATGAAGAGTTCGATTCCATCTGGGGCAGTTTCGCGTTCGGAGTCTCAGAGCCGGTGAGCTTGGATCTCAGTTGAGTGCATATCCCTATCACAGCCAAGGAGACGCCAAAGATCAAGGTCCATGACACGAGGTTGGTAACCACTAACAGGAGGCTGTCAGTAAATGGTAGGAAAATTTGAAATGGAACCTCAAATACCGAAGTTGGCAATAATACGCGCAATCTCAGGTCCACTCAAAATGTTGTTTTCGTTAAGCATCACTAGGGGAATGGGGAATCCAACGCCGAGGTGGGCGTTGATAAAATCTATCTACACCGGAGATTAACATCTGCCCATCTTTCACGGAATGGAACTTGCAAACCTTGGATTTGACATGCTGTGTGTATAGAGGGTCGCAGTTTCGGAATAGTAGATAGGAGATCGACATGAAGACGAAAACCAGGACCATCCCAACGATTGAGGCGAAGAACTCTAGACGTGCTGGAGCCAAAGCTCTGCTCAGACCCCAGATGACAAGTTCGCCAGTCAGGTATATTACCACAACACACAACAAGTTCAGTGCCCTTTTCCAAATGAAAGCTCTTCGCTTCTCCCACACGTTTGAGACAGCCATGGCTGTGATGTCTTGGGTCGGTCGAAACAGTCGTAACAACGAGGGCGTCCATGACTGTACTCCGAGACGGGAAAGAACTGGGCGAATAGTTTCATAAGAATGTCTAAGACAGCGATCCAGCTGGCGGAGGATTTGAAAGACTGTGTTTCTGGTGTTTTCCATTGTGCAACACGTTGAACAAGCCTTATGGATAATGGACAAGGGCTTGGCAGCAAGAGAGGTTGTGAGATGGCTGTGCCGATTATATGAATTTGTTACACATTGCCTCGTACCTTGCGGTAGGGTGACAACTACTTAAAGGATGTTTCGACGGTTGATAATAAGCCTGCGGACACGTCATGAATGGCGGCATCGAGGACACGCCGAGGTCGTTGATGGGGGCCGCTGGTCGCCAGAAGGCTATGAAGAGATGTGGCTGCGGGTGCTTCCCGTGAGACTTGTCCATATGGATAGTATTGGGAAACAATTTATGCCGGTAGCAGCACGTTCAAAGAGAAACACATCATGTTTCCATGATTCAGGACGCTTTCTAGTTGATCTCATGTCGCCTCCCGGCCGGAGACAAGCATGTCGTTTTAGACATCCGCAACGGATGCCCCAATGAGGAGCGAGTCCCAGGCGGAAACCAGTACCATTACTGGGGAGCTACGTTGAAGTGAAGCGATATCATGTCTCATACGGTGGCGTAGCAAACCGGAGTGATGGTGTTTGCTCGTAGTATGGAGGATGCGTCCCGTGTAGAAGGATGCATCCCGTGTAAAGGGAAGCGACCGGAACGGCAAGCCTCCCGGTTCGAGGCTCAGATCCATTCAGGAACGGGGGTTAGCATGACTGACCTCGTCGGCCCGCTGGAGTTCCCAATCGTATGGAATTGAGTGATCCCAAAGTCTACATAAGCTTTCATATGTCGGCACTTGCTCGTTCAGCCAATCTACAGCGCGGCACGCCACCCCAGCAAACGAGGTCGGAAATAGTGCCTCGCACCACAACACACAAACATAGGCGGCACAGCAGTCGATATTCCCCGCGCGTGGGAGGGTATGGAGAGGCTGAGGAGGACGAATACTACCGCAAGGACGAGGTCAAGGGCTTCGGCCTGCTAGAAGATAGGTGAGTTAGCGGAGGTATTTCCAGGCAAGGACACAGACGTAGGATCCTCAGAGCACGACGAGGAGCGCAGGAATAACCCCTGGGCCACTACATCGACGTTGCGGGACGTATGACGACGGTCAAACGAAGGAGCTGCGTGTATATGCTGGGCAACGGCTTGGGTCCACGGAAACGTTTGGTACCTTATTTGGAAGCGTCATCTTCGTGTTGGTGTTCAGCCCTGCGAAGTACAATGCCCTATATCAGGTCACATTGAAGCTATCACAAGGCGGCGCAGTTGGGCGATGAGGCTGAGAATGAAGACGATGACTGTGGACGAAGTTGTTGAAGGGATGGGATTCCAATCCTTCCTGAGTCAGCGTGAAACGGCAATTCCATCCATGGATGTGTTTTCCTTACAGAAATACAGGGCATAGATCCATGGATCTCACTCGAATGGAACCTTCAAGCTCTGCCCTGGAGCTGGCCACTTGGGGCACCGGCGGCAGCCCGCTGAAGTGGGCTGCAAGGACAGCGCTGTAGCCGTTGGAAGTGGGGCCTCAGGCGCTGTAGCACCGGGCTGCAGCGTGCGGCGCATTTTGAGGACGGGAGCCGCCAGCAAGTGGCCCGACCAAAGTTGACCGCCCGTTGTCTCGGATCTTGGACCGAAATCGTCTCCACCGTTTGGTGTTTTCACCATGAACAACACCCGTACGTCACCTTGGAGATAGTCTTTGCCGTTGGACTCGACTGAATCCTCTCTTCGCGTGCAATACTTCCGCGCCACGCGTTTCACCCACCTCCAGGCACCGCCTCCTCGGCACCGGAGCCCCCGTGACCCCCACCGGCCACAACAAGAGGCGCCATACCAACACGATTGTGCGCTTGCTCCCAGACGTCTGTGTATCGTGAAGCCTGCGAACGCCGTCCATCGATCACTGCCGGGAGTGGCTGAAGCAGGGTGCTTGTGCAACGCTGAGAGAGGCATCACTGAATAACGCCACTCGCTATTCACAGGACCAAAATGGATCGCGGACCCAGGGATCATGCCGAAGCCCTGCTGGTCAAGGTCGGGCGTGCGTACGGCGTCCCTGTCGGGAGGGACGAGGTGCAGCGTGCCTTGGCAGATGCCGAGCGCGGTACGGCCTTTGCGGAGTGGGCGACGATGCATCTTGGGTCTGATCATCTCTTGACGGCCGATGAGCTGGCGCTGTGAGCATGGGCCGAGCATGTCTCAGAGGCTTGCAGACCGCTGACCATTGGGTTGATAGATATACTGCCTTAGACAAGAGTGGCCAGGTTGACCGGCTGGCAGAAATGCACGACCTGGGTGAGGTACAAGCGGTAAACGAGGATGAGATCCGGACGGCCATTGAGGAGCTCAATCGATCGACAGCCAGCATCTCCAAGCAGACTGAGACACTGCGGCAACAACAAGACGCCCTCTCACGCTTAGTCAAGAAGAGCAATGAGAACGAGTCACAGCGACGAAATCTTGAGCTTGCACGCCAGCGCAACTCGGAGTCGGAGCGAAAGAGGCTGGAAGCTCAGGTAACATAACTCGTGTAGCAATCTAAAAGACCCAAGCTAAGGCATTGCTCTAGGTAGAGGAGCTGTCACAGGCCCTCGACTTCAGAGCGTCTGATCTGCAGCAGCAGGCGAAAGATGCGCGCGTTGGTCTTGACCAGACTGTCGATGGCATCCTGCATTCTGATGATAAACTACTAGCCAGCCTACAAAAGCTGGGGTGGGAGCTAGAGCAAGACGACCCTGGGGAGGAAGAGACCGTCGACAAGCTACGCGAGATTTGTATGAGGTATGCGGCTACCCTTACTATGTATATCAATCGTCGCTAACTCCTAAGGGCAGGCTTATCAAGAACACCGTCGAGACACTTCGTACTAGGCTAGATCGAGTCTATATAGAGGCTCTCCTAGCAGCAGAGCGCTCGGGCAAGAACAAGCCGGCTAACGCAGAAGATGTCAAGGCTCTTGAGGAAGAACTCGAGTCTCTCTACTCAGAAATTCTTCCAGTAGCCCAGATGTCGGCAGAGCAGCAGCATCTCGAACCTGCTCTCAAGTTGACCAGCTCTCAAAGTGGACAGAGCCAAAATCGATCAACGGCGGCTACAACATACGTCAGCATATCTCCTCCAGGGTTTCTGTTAAATCAGTGCTGACTTGAGGCAGATAATCCAATGCTTAGACTATCTCCTCAGCCGAATGGGAGACTTGAGCCATCGAGTTGAAACCTTCAATTCCCACCGAGCTGCAACGACCACTCTTGTCTCTACAGCCAAAGCCGAAATATCGGTCTCTGTATCCCCCAGCAAAATGCCCACGAAACAGGTCGCTCCAAGCTCGCCGATTCGAAATCCGTCTCCCACCCGGCAACGGCCCAATGTTACCAAGCCTCGCAACACGCGTCGAAGATCCTCTGGAATCCAAGATGAGCCCGCCATGGAGGCCTTGCTCCGAAACTTGGCCCTCTCTTTACCATTCGCCGATGAGGTCACCGCTGCAGAACAAGCCGCCAATCTATCCAATGTCTTGGATGAGCGGTCGAGAAAGGCTGACGATGTTGCCAAAAACGCCCAAGAGAGCTTTGAAGCCACTGCCATCGCTCGCCTTGGGGACGCTCGCATGGCTATCCAGTTACTGCGGGACAGTCTCCTCGCGGAGAGCCCCTTTGGTAAGGTCAACCTGGTGGATCCAGAAATCGAGAGCTCGATACTCGTGTTGGGGCAGGAAGTAGAAAAGGTCAAGGAGAAGCTCGACGCTGTTGATGTAAAGAAGGGGAACGGGAAGAGCGAGAAGAGGGAGGAACTTTTACGACGATGGGGGTCTTGATGAATGCCGAGGGCAACGTCCAGTGCTACTACGAAGGACCAAGAGCATTCACAAAATACGCCAAACACTTAGATAGTAGCCGGAGGCAACCCCGTTACCATACTTAAGTTGGTGGAAGGAGAACGCCTTACCCCTGGAAACATATCAAACCCACAACACATTGCCTGTTGATTCCACCACAGGAGAGAATGCTCTTTCTCATCAGCTGAGCCAGGACACTGGGCATATCTAGTCAAAGCAGGCAACTCGACACATTACTACTCGCCAGCGCGAGTAGCTTTGTAGTGTTCTTTTCTTCTCGCGGCGAGTAGTCGAGCTTCTGTGGCAACTGGACAACACCGAGATGCCAAGTTCTCGATCATGGCTGATGCCACTTGGCAATGTCATTCCTCTCAGCGCAACCTGCCGGGAATTGGCTCATGACGCTGGGATTGAATCCCAGCTATCAACTGTGGCAATATGGGTTTGCATCGTTTATGCAGAGCTCGCGGTACCAGTCCTCTCGTTGTCTTCGACAGATTCTGGCATCGCCAAGTTCTTTCAGAACCCAAACTCGGAGCAATTTCTGGGTACCTCGAAACTCAAACACGGCACTATTGCAGCAAGACCTTGTTGCAGAGTAACGGACCAGAAAGCTCTTGCATGGCTCCTGAATTCAAAGTCATTGGTCGTACGTGGAGCATCGACGACAAAGCAAGGCTTAAGCCAAGGTACTTGGACATGATGCCGACCAGCAACCCCTAGATTGAAGACGTCGAGGCCCTATGGTTTATATGCGGCCCCAGCACACCGTTATGGCTGGTTGAATAGAGATGAGGATGTAAAGGCTTGAGGCGGGCTCCTGGAATCGAAACGAAGCGAAACTTCGGTCGAGCTTCTTCACTACTGTAGCAACACTAATCTTCAAAAAGACTCTTCATCCAGTATACGACTCTTTGTGCATAGTCCGAGGAACAGCGAACTCTCAACTCTAATGGCTCATGTGTCGAGCTGAAACTATTGAATGATGCAAGATCAGTTAAGAGTGGGAGACGAAGCAGCAGACGGTCTCTTGCATTCAAGCGAATCCAGAGAATGTATGTTGACCAATTATAGACAGCTGTCGCCTTGTCAATGGATCTATGGATGTGCCTTGCATCAACTGCCACCTGGCAGCTCAGGATTTGATAGGTCACTTCGATACGCAGCTGGCAACATCTCTCGTTTCTGAAATTGCGCACCTGCCTCAACTCCCAGGCTGCTCAGTAAATCTCAAGTCTTCTCCTTTCATCCTCCACAGACTCCCGACACATCGACTTGATTCTTCCACAACTTCAAGCCCCCATTCGTATTGCGTGCGTGTGCGCGCGACTTCAGTATATCACACATATCGCTCGCCCCTTTCATTCGTCTCACAGAAGTTTCACGCGAGCAACTCCAAGGGGGGGCTGCCTTCCCTTCAGGAGCGCCTTTAGGGCAGCATCATGCCTATCTTCAAGTCTCTCGTACCCTTGGAGGCGGTCAGATACGTTACCAACCATGTGTTCCTACCACCGGCGCTCCCAGGTGGCAATGACTACGACGCAGACAACGACACTGCTCTAGTCAAGTCCGTCCACTCCTCTCTCAAGTCTTTCAAGAAGCAGGTACCCAAGTCCAAGGAAAAAGCCGTGGATCTCGCCTGTTCGATGGTCGACAAGCTATGTCGATCAAGAGATGAGTTTGGATTCCTTAGCGAAACAAACACCACGGAGGTTCTCGGTGCTCTCTTGCCTGGTAAGTGTAGCAGCCAGTCGACTGTCGACAGTAGCTCATCATGACCGCCTAGGAGAAACGGTACCATTGCACATCAAAGCCCAGAATGCTGCAGTTTTAGTGCGGCATGATACCAGCAACATAGTCTTCGAAGTCTTCGAACTTCTGCCCTCGAATGAAGCCGTGGTCTCCACTCGCGGTCGTCTACTGCGCCACTTCCCCCAAGCTGCCGTTTCCGTTACTCTTGAAAAATTCCGCGAAGATGGCTTTGTGTTTGCTCTCTCAGCCATGCTTTCAAAGTTGAGTCGTCAGGCTGTAGTGGAAGCTGAGCCGGAGAGGGCAGGGTCTGGAAACCTTTTGAGCGAACAACATGATACGACGGATCCCCGGCTGGTTACCGAGCTGTTGATTAGCTTTCTACAAGCTAACGGATCCTCGGCTGAGGCGAAGGGAGTATGGAAAAGAACACAGGACGAAGTCATCGGGTCCGACAAGAACAAATCACCTTGGATGCGCTCTGCCTTGTGGCTACTTCTTCGCGTCAGTCTGCAAATCACATACAAACGATCTGCTACCGACCTCTACAAACGGTTTCAGATCTTCTACATGTCCCGGATTATCGAGGCAGGCCGATCACACAAGTTCAACAGCGACACCCTCTATGCTATGAACGCCAAACTTGTCCAGCGGTCACAGAAACTTGGTTTGACCAAGGACGAAAGTTGGATGAAATCTGCGTGCCGCCAATTTTCGAGCACGACTAGATACCTGGAGAAGCAATGGGAAATCATTCGTGAGGTCAATGATAAATGTCTCAATCTCTCTCCGCTATCGAACCTACGCCTCGAACAGGACCTACTCTTCAATCTTCCGGATCTTGACGCCTATATTGGGTCCATTGTTCAGAGAAATCAGATGACCGACTCCAACACTTTCCAGCCAAGCTCCGAAATTCTGACCGTGTCTGAAGGTGCTTTGCCCAAGATTGGCAACATTTCTTCGGAAGGACCCCAGACCGCTTACAGCCTCCTTGCTTTCGAGACCTGGGTTGATGATTGTCTCGATTCTTGGTTGAAGTCAGCGCAAAGAAAGGCTTTTACCTGTGATGATCTCAACAAAGCAATCCGCGCCTATCATCGTATTGCGACTCGCGTGTACGATGGTCTACCTGAAGCCATTTCCATAATGCTTCTGACGATCTTGGAGCTCTGGATTGCTTGCGACAAGTCTGTGAAGATTGCCCACCCAGATCTCGCAGACTATGATCCTCAAACACCAGTGGATGTCTGGAGCTCTCTATTACTCAAACACAAGAAAGACATGGCTCGACTTTCGCGCGCCGAAGACTACCTCCAACGTCGCCGCCATATTGCAAACCTTGAGCGGCACCCGTCGATATTTCTTAGCTTTGGGGAAGAAAAGTCTTTTGCCGTCCGTTTTTATAACAAGGCCGCAAGTCTCCAGTCTCTCAAGCAAAAGGTTGAGCGGAAGGCTCAAGTAGAGAGGAACGCCAAAATTGAGGAATGGGCAAGGAAGAAATCGGAGTATCGCGGACTGATGGCCAAATGTGCCGCAAGGTCTTGTGATTACGAAGAGTACGAGGATGAGGACGGACTCGAAATCAGGCGCCACAATCCCCGATGTAAGCGATGTGTTATCAAAAATGAAGCGAATGCTATAACAATTGGAGTTCACGAATGGCCACTGCCGGCCGAACCGCTACAAGCAAAGGCAACAGTATTCGAGCTCCAACCTCCTGGAGCATTTCGAGCATGGAGAGACTCCACTATCTACCTTATTAGCAACGTTCTCATATTCTCCCCTTCGACCAAGGTGACCTCGCGGTCAAAATATACCCTAGCCAACTACAGTGGCTTACGCAGTTTCTTCAAGGGTCGTTCAAGCCAGCAGGTAATTCTTCTCTCAGATAGCAATCCTCACTCTTCAACGAACACCTTGGACAAATCCATGGCCGATATTAGTCAGGAAGACGTATGCGTCCGAAATGGTCTCCGATGGAGATATTATGATGCAGAAGCGGAAATCTTTCTAAACTCATTCAAGGAAACCGATGAAGTCACGAAATTGTGCACCTTCAAACTACCTGAGTGCGCAGACTCTCTGCAAAAATTCCTTCATCGTCCAAGCAATAGGCCTTCAGGGTTGGATCCGAACTTGGTAATTGCATTTCAACACGAGTGTCCACGTCACTTTGCTTTAGACGAGTTCAAGGCCCTATGTTCCTTGCCGTTGGGCTATCACGTTCAGTGGTTGAATGTCTTGATCCAGCTTTCAATACCTACCATTGATTGGAAAAAGCTGGAAACTGTTTTAACAGTTTTCCAAGTTACACAACAGACCGGATCCAAGTCAGGTGAAACTATCCGGCCTTCCCATGCAATTCTTGAAGATGAGCGGTTTTGCAGCGCGATACTAGACGGCCTTGAGAAATCTCTGAGCAGAGTAAAGGGAAATTGGGAATCTTGTCGAGCAGTTGGGGCATTCTGCCATATTTCAGCACGCGTTCTATCCCTAGGTCCGCGAGGAATTCGACAGAGGTCTTTACAGTACCTTCGGAGATGCCGCGAAGTATGCCAAGAGTGGCTGCGTCAACTTTCAGGCAAAGCGACGTTAACACCTGACGATACGCAACGTGCGAAATTCAATGACAAGGTCTTCGAGATTGCGCTCATCTGCGCAGAATCTTTCAGCGTGGATCAAGAATTACTAAGAACAATGCTCAAATCGCCTGACGACGCTATGATATTCCTCGGGAGCTCAATGAGCATCCAAGAAACCAGTTTTGGTTCTCTGGACGACAAGCACTCAAAGGGCTCCATGGTCCACCGGTGGAGGAGGCTGGTATATCGAGCAGCCCCTCTACTATCCGAACAAATCGTGCAAAAGTCCAGTGCATGCCTAGATACGGCAGTAAGACTGTTCTGGTCCGCATACACACCTGCGACGAAATGGAAGTGTAACAATGTAGCTGAGTACTGGTTGGAATGTACCTCTTTGGGCGAAGGGCAAAGTCAATCACAGCACGTGGCTTTCAACCTTCTCACAGCTGAGCTCTTGGTTGAAGGGCGGCCGTTGAGCCACCTACCTCCAAGCGTTGAACAGCATCCCACTTACAATGTCTTCTTTGGAAGATCGCGGCTTGATGTATTGCCCAGTTCCCGACATGGACTACAGTTCTCAGCCAAAAAGAAATTTGCGAGCTACGAAATCCATCTTGGATTAGAGAATTTAGGCGACGACGGACATCTTGGAGACCTTCTCTTGCGAGCACTGCGAGACGGCCATATTTACGACTTAGCTCCGTCTAGGCTGTTCTTAGACAAACTGCCGACACTGTTCGCCAAGGAATATGTTCACTGGTATGATCATACTGATGGCTCTGTTCAGTTTTGCCCATTGAGTAATCCATGGGCCCATGACAAGTCGAACTGGCATCTGGTCAAGAGGGGAGGCGGTTGGGTGATGAGAAAAGGCGACGATCTCTGCTTGGTGAATCCTTCCAGCGAGCCAGCAGGATTTATGCGCGACATCTTCTCACCGTTGGAAGTTCTTCTCGGTCTTCAAATAACCTTCAACCAAAGTAATCGGGCCCTCTCCATTGAGATCCCGAGGTTGAAGTTGGATTTCACGCTTGACTCAGGCACTTACTATATTCGATCTCACCAGTTCGTCGGCATGCGGGTCGACGACTCGCAGGCTGTTGGAACACTATTTGGTCTGGAAAACAAGCTGGTGCTATGCAAGATATCCGACCCCAACTCTCGTATCTTGCTCATTCCTGAGGGCCCAATATCTTGGGAATCGTGGACATATACATCAAGTCGAGTCTTACATATGCGCGTCACCATCGATGGCAGCATGCCTAGCAAGGTTCAGACATATACTGTGGACTCACGGCTCGGCCAGTTATCGGGAAACGGAAGTTTACAAAGCAAGTTACTGCTGGCCTACTTACACGCATTGACATCGCACTGCCTCCCAGACCCTCTCACTGACCACACGGGTACTGAGCAGGCTCTTGGCATACTCAGGTCTGAGGCAGTGCGCTCTTTTAGTTATTTGAGCCAAGAGAACATCGATGTACTTGTCAGTATTGCACGACTCTCGCCAGGGAGAAGCTACCACCCCCGCCACAAGAAGTCGATGCAAGTCGTCACTTGGCTACCATCTCTCGGTGCGTTGTCACACCATGATGAATTCGTTCATTTGGTGAATTCTCTCTTTCAACAGGCGCGAGAACTAAAGTTCTTCTACCCGGACCATTACATTGAGCCTCCTGAAATCGATCATGCAGATGAGCACTTGCGACTTCGGGACGCGATGAGAACATCAACATTTCGAACTTCAGGCTTTGGGGCGGAAGATCATATGCCAGAATTCGATACTGCGTATCTCTCTAGGGACCGTGGGCAAAACTCTACTAGATCAGCACGCGCATTCGAAGCTGTAGCAGCACTAGCTGATGGCAGTCCTGTGCTAGCAAAACCGTTTGACTCACTGTTTGAGGATGAAGAGGATGATATACAACACCACATCTACGATCTACTCGCGACCCCCGAAGGATTAACGGGTCCAACTTCTACTTTAACCGAATCAGATCTTCAATATGATTCCCGCTGGCTCGATCCTCCGGAGAGTTATCTTCCGCATTTGTGGTGCAAATTCCATCGTACTTTGAAGGAAAGCTTTGCAACCTTCAACAAGTATTTCCTCATGACCTGGCTCGCATCCATCGCCTTTGCAGAACGATCTGACGGAGTTGCTACGCAAACGTTGTTATCAATCACTCTAGTACCAGCTATTCGAAATATAGGTATGCCTACAGTAGGACACCTATTTCTGAGGAATGGTAAATTTGCCACTATCGCTGTTATCGAAAGCGCCATCAAGCGATATCAAACGGATTTCAAATACTCTCAGGAAGCACACTTGCCCAGATTGGCCACAGAGACTGCTAGAGCAGCAAGGAAGCGCCGTAACAATCTGTTCCAGGAGAACCAAAGCCGCTGCGTTGAGAAATATGGAAAAAGTATACTCAAGCAATGGCCAAGCCGAGAACTAGTTGCTCCTCGTGGAGAATCTTTCGATTCTTATATTCAGGAAAACCAAGCTTTGCGTGCGGTGCGAGATCTCTTCACAGACTGGCACAACAACAAAGATTTTGCGAAATACTTACGTCTCATCGACAACGAACTTTCTAAACTGGCAGTACGCGCAATTGTGATTCCAAACAGTTGCCTAGAGAGAGAGGATTATATCAAGATCAGTACAGCAAGATTTGTTTCTACTAAAGCTCTTCTTTCTGAGTTCAATGTTGACTCCTCGCACAATTTTACACCAGATCCAGCCATAAAAGACTTGTGCACACCAGAGCACTCAATGTCCAGCCTTCGCCTCGCAGGTCTGCTACACAAGCTCACTTCGAAGACAAGCTCTCGTCAAGAAGCAGAGTACCTGGAGGACTTAGAAGAAAGCACATCCTGCCTCGCTCACCGGATTCAAGGATATACCTTAACAAAGCATGGCCCGGAGCTAGACGAGCTCCTCAGATCTCATCAAGTTGCCGTCAAAGCTCACCACGATGCGATTTACGATGCCATGCTCTTTGCTGTAGGCCGAGTAAACCAGCGGGGCCGCAACAAAACTTTCCAGATGATCGCGGAATCTCACCAGTGGCCAAGGTTCTCGCCAAGACTCTTCTTACAACAGCTCAATCGCGAGAATTGGCCGGGGTTGAGTTCCACTTGGAGGGAGTGCCTCGCAAGCTACGGCTTGGCGTTGACTGAACACCAGCGCGCTGAGCGTCTGGTTCAACTCGTCAATAACGAGGTCGACCTAATCAAGGAGTTGCAGAATGAGGGTCACAAATCCTGGGACCCACTTCAATCACCCGAATCTCTGCTACTCGAGGTCGAGAGTGGCCTCATGATTAGGGATGTCCAAGACCAGATTTCCCGCAGAATGAGATGCCCTCCCGGCGACAGCAACGCAGTCATGCAGCTGAACATGGGAGAGGGCAAGTCATCCGTCATTGTGCCGATTATTGCGTTGTCTCTTGCCGACGGTTCACGGTTGGTTAGAGTCGTGTGTGCAAAGCCGCAGTCGAAACAGATGTTTGAGATGCTGGTCTCGAAACTCGGTGGTCTTCTCGGCCGTCGAGTCTACCACATGCCATTCTCACGCGCACTCAAGATCGGCGAAGAAGAAGCTGGAATAATCGCAAAGGTGTATGCACAGTGCATGTCGGAAGGAGGCATTCTGCTCGTCCAACCAGAGCATATCCTTTCCTTTCAGCTGATGGGATTGGAGTGCCATATCAGTGAGCATGATTCTTTAGGAACCATGCTCCTCCAAACTCAACACTTCTTCAACACAAACACAAGGGATATTGTGGACGAAAGCGATGAGAATTTCTCTGTCAAGTTTGAGCTCGTCTATACCATCGGCCAACAACGGCCAATTGAGCATGGTCCGCATCGTTGGCTTGCCATTCAAGAGGTCTTAGAGCTTGTCCCGAGGTACAGCATGGTACTAAAGCAAACCCTGCCCCTATCCGTCGAAATCCACGAGCATGAAACGCGATTTCCACGTACAAGACTCCTACACAAAAATGCCGAAGAGAAACTCGTACAGCTACTGGCGACTCAAATTTGTCAGAACGGGCTTGCTGGTCTCCCCATTTCTCGACAGCCGCAGGGAATAAGGGACGCCATCTTCCAGTATTTGACTAAGTTGGAGCCCAGCGAGGCTGACATCCAAGCCGTGGAGCAGAGTTCTTTGTGGAATGCCTCTACTTCGACCTCGCTTCTGCTGATACGTGGCCTTCTTGCTGGCAGAATTCTTGGCTTTGCCTTCGCGGAGAAACGGTGGAGGGTTAACTACGGGCTAGATGCAACTCGTAAGCCTGCTACGCGGCTCGCTGTGCCCTACTTAGCAAAAGACTGCCCGACGGCCAGATCAGAGTTCAGTCATCCAGACGTTGTAATTGTTCTCACTTGTCTCTGCTATTATTATAGCGGCTTAGACGACGAGCAGATTTTCGTCACTTTCAAGCATTTGCTCAAAGCTGATCAAGCCGACGTTGAGTATCAGGTTTGGGTCTGTTCCGCGCCAGGTCTTCCAGACGAGTTCCAGCAACTCGAAGGGATCAATATCCGCGATCGTGACCAATGCGTTGCTCACGTTTTTCCACACCTAAAGTACTCGAAAGGAGCCATCGACTATTTCTTAGCCCGGATTGTCTTTGCAACAGAGATGAGAGAGTTTCCACATAAACTATCGGCTTCTGGGTGGGATCTTGGTCGGATCAAGTCCCACCCTACGACAGGTTTCAGCGGCACTAACGACTCACGACACACGCTGCCGCTTACAGTAACCCAACGAGACTTGCCAAGTCAAAAGCACACAAACGCTCTAGTCATGGAGCATCTTCTTGGCACAGAGAACTCCGTTGCTTTAATGCCAAGCCCAGAATGCGGAGTTGTTTCAGTCGGCAAAAAGCTTCTAGAGATGGTCACCAAAATGGACCCAGAGACACAAGTTATTCTGGACATTGGTGCACAGATTATAGAGCTCAGCAATATTGAGGTAGCGCAAACTTGGCTAGGTTTGATGGGTGGGCATGAAAGAATCCAGGCCGTCATTTTCTGCGACGACAAAGATCAAGTGTCAGTTGTGAACCGCCAAGGGCAGGTTGAGCTTCTCCAAACATCGCCGTTTGCCAAAGATCTCAACACCTGCCTTGTTTTTCTTGACGAGGCACACACCAGAGGCATTGATCTACGACTTCCCTCACATTATCGAGCGGCAGTCACTTTGGGAGCGAAGCTAACAAAGGATCGACTTGTACAGGGTGAGTAATCACTCAGTTCGCTTTTATATCTGTGAGAAGAGCCAAGCTGACGGTCAATAGCGTGCATGAGGATGAGAAAACTCGGCTCAGGCCAGTCGGTAGTGTTTTGTGTCCCAGAAGAAATCAGAACCAAGATAACCACGATGAAGGACAGCATTGGAGAACAAGAGATTACAATTGCCGACATCCTAGCTTGGACAATGTCTGAAACTAGCCTGGACCTGCGACGAACAATGCCAATGTGGGCTACTCAAGGGCGAAACTTCTTACGGCAAAGCGCACTCTGGGAGGACGCGCAGACGAGCAATGGAATTGCCATGCGTCGAGAACTCGCAGAAAGATTTCTAGAGGACGAGGCCAGGACGATCGACTCTCGCTATCGCCCTCGTTCATCTGCCGATGACACAAACCCAGCGGAAGTTCCGGACTGTCAAATGCTGGGTCAAATCTCCCAACGCTGCCAGCAATTTGAGACGTCACACATGCCGTCTATGAATCTTCAAGAGGAACAAGAACGCGAGTTGGCGCCGGAGATTGAGGAGGAGAGACAGGTAGAGCGGCCTGCGCCAGCTGAACCGGCGAAACATTCGATTCACCCCAATGTCAGGAAGTTTGTTTCCGATGGGCACCTCTCAGGAGCTGTACCGGGATTTCTTTGGGCGTTTGAGACGCTGGCCAGCACAAGCGCCGCGAAGTATTTGGATCTTGGTCAGTTCCCTCATGGCCTCCGAGTGACGGATGACTTCGCTCGCACGATCAAGCAACCCCAATCACACCAGATTTACGATTCTTTTCAGCGGGATGTTCAGTGGATCCTTACGAGCGTGGGCCAAAACAACGTGGTGGTGAACATGGTTGTCATCAGCCCCTATGAGGCGGAAAACTTGTTCGTTCTCATTAAGGGTTCCAAGGCAGTCGTGCTACATACGTATGCACCGCGACAGAATCGCGGCTTCGCTCCACTGGATCATCTTCATCTCCATACAATCCCTTCTGGAGATATAAAGCGTTTGATCCCCAGACGAATGATCATTGAGCTGAACCTTTTCGCCGGCCAGCTTTACTTGGAGTCTTTCAAGGAGTATACCGAGGTCTGCGAATATCTTGGGCTTGCATAGAGTGCAACTGAGGGAGGCATGACGGTGCGGGCAGATGGATTCATCGAACCAGGTCGCCAATCCCGCAACAAGTCCTCATTCACTCACAGCCCCATGCAGTTTCTGAAGATCCTGTTCACCAAGATTCGGCGTGACTGTGGAGGAATTGAGAAGACGCACCTGGGTAAGATGGTGGATGGAACTTTCTTGACAGACAAGGACTTTAAAGATCGGCAGAAACGGAACTGCGATGGGGAGATAAAGGAAGAAACGAGTGGTAATTAGAGGATTTTAGTTTTGACGTCGGTCAGTTGCTCCCAGGCCATGTTCGGGTAGAACGAGTGGATATCGAGCCAAATGCTCGCAGATAGCCAACAAGGCTAAACCCCCATGTATGGAGAATCACACTTGCAACAAAAATCAACAAGTATCAAAGTCCTTTGAAATGAATTAATGGAGTCTTAATCCAGATTACTGGGAGTTCTACAGAAGCGATGTCCAAGTAGTGTCAAGAACAGGGGACCATGGCATCGCTTTAAATCATGGCTCGGAGACTATTGATCCCTTTCAGCCCCTTAGGACTAACACAGAGTCTTAGAAGAAGGGTCTAACCTGGATCTGCACGGCTAATCTGAGTTGAGCATCAGGCTTGCGCTTTTGGTATAAATCAGGTTTCTTGTTGTTCATGCAAGGTAATGTGCTGCTTGTGACCTTTGTTGATTCAAGGGTAGTCGCGGTAGCCTTGAAGCTTGGGCTTGGAATGCCAGACTCCCAATTGGTCTGAAGCGCGTTTGAGAATGGGGTTTTCAACACCATCCGACACCGTGGGTGGAAGGAGACGTCGATGTTGCGAGTGGTAGATGCATAGAGGTGTTCGTCACGCGTTACTTCTAGCGATATCGCGGCCTCTTGATGGCAATAACACGCCGCAATATCCGGGTACGAGCACACGCCTTCAACATGTAACCAGACACACCCAAACTTCATGAGACTAACTACCGAGTAGCCCTATCAACTCAGCGCTTACTTACTGTTCTCGCCTCCCCCTCCTTCTCCCTCATTGCAAACGCGGTCCCTTGGGATGGAGATTTCACCGAGTGACATGCATGCTACATATACTAGCAGCAACAACGCACCAACAGTCCCCCAGCCGCAACGTTGACCGAGTCACGATGGCCTCCACAGCTCCCCTCGAGCTTCGTACAAATCCGGAACGTCGCCCTGCCGCCCGTCGGACGTCAGCGTTTCCGGGTGACGATCGGGGCTAAGGAAAACGCCTTCCGGTCGCTAGCGGGTTGCCGGGGGGTGATCCAGCGTCTCCCCACATACACGCTTGAGGTTGCGATTGCTAAACCTCTCATGGTAATTGGTGGCTGGCTCGACTCCCCCGGCTGCCCTTGCTTTAGTTCCGACTAGATACTGTTGTGCTCATTTCCTTTTTGGGACCGGCATTTCTGAATCGGTGAAACCGGCTGTGAAGCTGTCCGATGTTGTATCTTGAGAAATCCACGTGGATCGCCGTTGCTAATTTGCAGCTCAACTCCCGATAATTGACTTTCCTTGCTCAATTCGGGGACCAGGACAACGGTAGAGATGGAAGACTTGCTGAAAGACTGTTGATCAGCATGTGCCTAGTCTTGAAATGACCTGTTTCTCCAACAACCCTGAACTCGTGTGTGTACGCTCATTTTCGAATGGTGTTTTGGCGAGGGAGGTTGATCGACCAACGTGAGCTATTTGTACACTACAAACCTCCAAGCTCTAATTCCAAGACATGTCTAGCGTTGCCGTCCAAAGCAACCCAATCACAAACCGGTTATTGTGTAATTACACATCTCCTTGCATTCCCTATTGGGACAAAAGGCTGGGTCCAGAAGCAGCTTCCCCAGAAGTCGGCTGCGTAGGTGGCTTGTCTTACTGAGGCATGGGCCATTCCCCTGGGTTAGTCTGCAGCATCGACGGCATCTAGAGCATCCGGAACTGCGGCACCAGGGTCGTCGGAGTACAAGCCAGAGGAGGGTGCTGATGGCTATCAATGTTTTTGAAGAGTACAAGACCTGCTGTAGTGCATCGAGCAACAACCCCTTCTTTCTCTGTCCTTCTTCTCTCTGCTCTCTGCAAAAGCATCAACCGTAAACGAGCCTCGTAAACACTCTTCGTTCATTATACCAGCTGTCATATTCAACATGCGTTTCTCTACCATCGCCGTGGCTGCAGCGGCTGCTGTCTCTGTCAGCGCTCAGCGCCCCTCTGACACTCCTATCTGCGACTACTACACCAAGGCTCTACTGAAGAACAACACGGCCGCGAACCAGATGACCCTTCTGACGCTTCTCGTCAACACTGTCGTCATTGGTAACTGTAAGTTGAGAAGCTCGATGACCACCGGCAGTTAGCATAGCTGACATCCCGTCTCTTAGACACAATGCCCAATGTCGGCGTCAAGGTTCCCGGTATCCTCGCACCTGGCAAGGTGAACGAGACCGAGGTCAACCTCCTCCCTTACTTCAACGGCGACCTCGCCTCCTCAAACCGCGGCGGTAAGGAGGGTGTGTCTGTCAACTTTCTCGATGGCGGAGGAGCCACGCCCCTGATGAAGAACATGCCCGCCGACAACAAGACATCGAAGCAATAGTAGGATGCCCATGAGCAAATTAGCCGTATGAATCAAAAACTAACACGCTCCTAGCTTCCTCCTCACCCATCTTTACCAGTTCTTCGGCTCCCTTTTGGGCTGCTCTATGCAGGGCATGACTGGCTTCGATGCCTACAACGGCACTGCCTCCATGTACAGCGTCCACAAGTTCATGAACCTCAACTACGCCGAGACCACCTACTTCATCCAACAGGTCGGCATGGCTGCTGCTTCGTTCGGCGTCGCCACCGACGACATCACCGCCGTTGCCACCGCTCTGGCCGGTCTCTTCGACGTCAAGTGTGCCCCTGCTACCACCGCCATCAAGGCCCAGGGCGATCAACTGCAGTCCATCTGCATCGCCGAGGACTGCCCCCTGGCGCCCAACTCGACCTGTGCCAAGTACGACGCCGCCGTTGCGCCCAAGAACGCTAGCGACTCGACCGCTTCGGCATCTGGCACTGCTACCGGCACCATGAGCGAGACCATGAGCGGTACTGCCACCGGCACCATGATGATGTCTGCCTCTGGCACGGCGACTGGCACTGCTGCTGCTGTCGCCAGCTCCACTGCCGGAGCCGCTGCATCTGGCCTGAGCTTCGCCGCTTTGGCTGTCGGTGCTGCTGCTTTCATCCTGTAAAGGAATTTTAATACCCAAGAAGATTGGAGGTGGAAGTTTAAGGAAGCCAAGAAGATGGGAGGTGGAAGTTTAAGAAGCATAATTTAATGTACGATGTAGTTGATGTACAGTTGATATATCTTATTCCTTTGCTTTTGTCACGTACGAAAGTGTGACGAATTTTTCTAGTCTGATAAGCCCCAAAGGCAATGTAAAGATTTCGCATTTGCTACTTGACTCCTCATTCTTACATCTAAGGCAGTAAGGTGGCCACTTAGGTTGGCTGCCTAGATTTTATCTAGACAGGTCGTTCAATGACAATTTGAGATTCCTTTTGTCTTTTGTCCCATATATTTTTAGAACCAGTAAAGATTATTTATTTATAAGTTCAAGAGAGTTCGGACGAGTCGTTTTGGGGTTACTCTTGGAATAACTGAAGTAATGGCTGTTTCTTCGGGCGTGCTCGGGTCGCAAAGTGGCATCGGTGGTAGCCACACAAACAGGGGTCGTTGAGCCTCATTGAGCACTCGTATGAAATGTCGTTAACTTTTGTGAGTGACAGAATTGCGGTCCTTTCCCTGCCCCGATAATATCCCAGAAAGACGAGGTTTCGAGGCGCGACATCTATCGTGGCTTTGTTCGATTTTGCGTTATAACATTCCGAAAGAATCAAAGCAACCGCAGTTTTCCCCTTCGCCACCTAACCCTCCGTACAGCCAGCGTTTTTTGAAAGAAATATCGTTCACAAAGAACAGCAAAGACAATGCCCGCCTGGGCCTGGACCTTGGATGAAATTGCTTTTGTGACTCAAGCAACGGCTTCGCCATAATCGGCAAATCTCTATGAAAGATAGTAGGAAGCAATGATGAAGATTTTTGAAGGAATGTTCAAAAAGATGCATCCAAGAGCGGCCCACGAGACCACATCTACCCAGTCCATATTGAAGGCGGCGAAAGTCTTGGGAGTCTAGTTCTATCAAACCGTTCGGAAAGGAGGTCACGCAATCATGGCTAAGTTGAGAGTTGTTCGCGGGATTTGGTCGAGTTTTATACCACCAGCGTCAGAGTTAATATTAGTATCACAACGGCTGTCTACAGGCAAGTAAGGTTTGCATCCAGATGCTAAAGCCAAAGCTGCTTGGAATTTCTAACTACGTTGTTCACAGAACTACTTCACCAAGGCACTGCGAAGGAAGTTCTGCGATCACTGACTAAAATCACTTTGAAATTTTAGTTGATCTGGTGAAATCGTTGAACCAAGCGGTCAAACGATACGACACTGCATGCATTATCACAAACTAAACATGTCAGATGAGAGCGCTGATGTTTGAACAAGTTGATCTATTCGCCATCTCCCCTCGCAGGCCGCTGCGTACTCACATTTTCCTACAATTAGATTCATCAAGGTCGTGTTCAATCGCAAAACCACACAAACATCTGACTACATGTAAGCAGCACGCTGCGGGAACACAACAAACGAATATGATTTTCAGATATGACAAGGTGGCGGAGTGTTAAGCAGGTTAACGATGTGTTACCGCCAAACCATGGAGGTGGTGCTTGCGAACCAAGTTCAACTTTAACCATTGAACAGGACGAGGTCAACAACCACAACATCGACTTTATGCCAGAAGTCGAGAAAATGATGAACAAGCTTTAAAGCGTCTATTACACCCCGCGAGACCCCATGAGTGAATCCATAAGTACCTATGCCAATGATATACACATGCTTTCTTGATAACACTGCCACAATTTATTGGCCTTGGTAACAACCCTTCAATCCAAACTCCTTTAGCGCCATTAGAATGACCTCGGCGCTCAATTGGCACGAGTCTGGTTCAGATGCATAGTCAGTCTCGTCAAAACAGGCGAATCCCAATTGCTCGCCGACCGGCCCGTGGCAGAGGACTGCGGTAACCGCATGCCCTGCGCCAGCATCATCTGGTCGTAATCGTAGCGCACGCGCGGCGCAAAAGCTGCGGGATAGAAGTTGTAGCCGTCCGACAGCTCGCCGATGGCGACGGGCAGCGTGATGACGGAGAAGGCGGGGAGGTTGCAGAGGGTGTAGCCGGAAA